>JAHHZJ010003356.1:0-21945 GCA_021437245.1 Aegilops speltoides
CCGTTGGCATGATCCGGAGATCAATGCTCCTTGAACATAAAATGAATAACAAGAGTCTTACATCCATACATACCGTCTTACAAAATTGTGACCATTATGGAAGTCTTACATTGATAAAGCCTTAAGGGCTGAACATCAAATGAAACATAAGCGGTGAAAATAAATGGTTGATAAGTAGAACCCATGCCATCGCCAACCCTCGGGCATTACGGGAAGCGTCCTAGTTAGCATGTTGTCTCAAAGAACTCTTCTTGAACTCCGGTTCTTCCATGCCGTCAATTAAATAACGTGGCAAGCCAATGAGTACTTTGAATGTACTACTTAAGCAACCCATGTTTTGGTTCAAGATACAAAATGCTGATATAGGTAAATTTTGCGACTAGTTTTAGTGCAATGACATGTTCAACACTTGGTAAGGCATGCATCAAGAAAAATCAAGTAACCATGGGTGGTTCGGATATCAACATAAATGGTGGGCACCAACCCATTTAACATAAGCAGTGGGCCCAACCCATCTCAATCATGTCAAGTCCCTTGACTTGACCCAATCATTTCATCATCACACACATTGGTTTGTAAACAAGTGGGCGTAAAGGCGGTTACCCAAGCCTTGACCGTGGACCGGCTATTGAATAGTTTTACACTCGGAGGTTGCACACTTTACCCACTAGATCGGGAACTTCCGGTCATCCAGACCAGGGTACCTCAAGTACCGGGTGCACCGATCACTACCTTTCCTAGCGACACTAACATGGAGTCCACTCGATTAGCGTAACCCCGTGCCCAACTTTTACATAACACTTTCTTGGAGCCTGCTCCCTTTATCAATACCAGCACGGGGTACCAGGGTGTGTCGGTGCCCCATAAAAATGGTCATGGCGCCCTACAGCACGACCCGTCCCAAGAGCCCAACTCTCCCCGTCACTAATGTCGGGCCCAAGCTAAATTCGGTCTAGGTACTCAATAATGCCCTTTCCCATATAAGGGTAGAGTGGTTCATGTAAGGTTGGAATAGCAGTGCCTCCACCAATCCGTTTTGAAAACAACACCACTTTCCTTCACACCACTTCTCATCAAGTGGTACCCATCTCATCATCTCCCTCGGGCATAAGTGGCACCAGGGGTTTTGAAAAGTCTTTTGAAAAACTTTGTCTCCTTCACCATGCATAACCCGTCCCTTTTGCGTAGCATCTACTTTAGCATCCTATCTACTCCCCCGGCATAACCCTCATAAGAAGGTAGGGCCATGCACAATGCAAGTATCAGCGAGGAAAACGAAACCAACCCATGGTTCACCATCTCATCATGATTCGATGCAACAATAATAAAGAGCTATATAAATGCATAAAAAGGGTTTCATAGACATGGTCAAAGGGCTGCTTGCCTTGGTTGGCTTGGTCTTCAAAGTCTTGGCCCTTCTCCTCCTTCTTCTTCCTACCTTAAATCCGGGATCTAACGTTGCAAGAAAATAGCGGAAAAATAAGACAATAATAAAACAGAAAAAGTCAAAGTGCTCAGAAAATGTCAACTTATTTTTGTAAAATACTAGGAGAAAACTAGGAAGGGAAAATTCTTGGTTTTGAATTTGGAGCTAGGGAAACGAGTTGTGGATTTTCAAGCAGAGGTTTTATTGTTCAAATTTGAATTTAAATTTGAACAGAGCAAAAAGTTGTAATGGATGTGCATGAAAGTTACATCAATAAATAGGTGGGATTATTCGAGATTTTAGGAGTTGGAATTATTTCATTTGGACAAATATTTTGCCTGTGGAATTTTTGAAAGAGACGAGAAAAAGAAAAAGAAAAGTGGCCTTGTGCCCTTTGGGCGAAGAACCCAGGCCCAGGCCGGAGGAAACCAGCCCGGGCCCGTCGAAGCGTAAAGGAACGCCTTGGGAGGGCGCAGTCTTGGGGTTTTTTCGCGGGTGGACCCACCCGTCGGGCGTGGGGGTGGCCCCCGGGTCGTCGTCTACCTCGGCGGAGGCACAGCAGGCTGGGTGCGTCTGAGGGCCGGGAAGGTGCGGGTGGTACCGTTGGACTCGGTAGTCGCCGTTGGGTGGTGGTGGGGCGTGCGGAACGCGGTTCGGCCGGCAGTCCGGCGGAGGTGCTTGGGCGTCGATGAATCCGGGTTCCGGTGCAAAGGGGAAAGAGAGGAAAGGTCGGCGTGGGGCGGTTCCGATCGAGAAAAGCGGGCGGAGGAGGCCTGCAGCCGACGCCCGGCAGGCGGTGGCGGGCTCGAGCTCGATCTCGAGCTCGGCGACTCTGGAGATGAATGGGTGGTCGGAGGTCGATTTGGAGTGGGGGGCGGGGAAGAAAGAGGCTGGGGTTGCCTTATGGGCTGGCAGGTCCCCGTGGGCGTGGCCTCTGGTGCCCGGGAATCGGCTCGGGTGGCGTTAGAGAGGAATGGAAGGCTCGGGGGTGTTTGGGAGTGGTGTAGGGTGCGGGGAGAGAGAAGGGGGCGGCTGCGGGGGCCGAGTCTGGGACATTGGCAGGGGGCGTTTGGCGTGGTGCGGGGAAGAGGAGGGGGGGGCAAGTGGGACTTCTTTGGCGTGGAAGCGGACTCGAGGGCATCGGCCGGTGTGCGGGGAAGCTCGAGGTGGTCGGGGGGGCGTCAGCGTCGGGGTCTTCGGGCGCTCGGGCCGACTTTGGCCGGCATCCGGGTTTTCGCGTCCCGCGTCCACTAGTGTCTGGAAGCTGCGGGGGTGTGGGCAAAACTAGGAGTGAGCCTTGGATGCTGGGGGCGAGGAGAGAAGGAGGTGGGAGAGAGAGGGGGCTGCTGTCGGAGAAGACAAATGGGGTTTCCCCTCCCTCATCATTGCTTCCTGGGCAAAAAGCATCCAAGTTCGAGGGAAATGAGGAGGGTTGTGGTAAAAGATGGGCTCAAGGAGATTAGTGGAAGGGGCTGGAATTTGCATTCCAAAATTCGCGGAAGGTGTTTGATGAGGTTTTGGGCAAGTTAATGACTTCCACTGGCCATGAGACTCCAAGTGAGATGCCACAATAATTACCTTCCACCCATTTTGAGCTTATTTGGACAAAGTTGCCAATGCAACTTTTGCAAACCTAAAATTGGCAGAAATGGATTTGTGTAGATCCAGTTGAGTAATCACTTCTCCTTGATGCACCACTTGGTGTGGTGGCCTTATTTGTCATGTGATCGGGCTCACCAAAGTTGGGGTCTGGAGAAAAAGTTGGTAGTACAAAGTAGTTCAAATTTGATTAGTGGAGAGGTTTTGAGGCACTTTGACCAAGAATCTTCTTCTCCAACCTGTCCATTTGGTCTAGATGCATTATTAGACCATTGGAGCATGTTCACCAAGTTTGAGAACATTTGGACATGTTTGGCAATGTAAAGTTGCTCAAACTTCAAAATGGAAAAATGGTTTTGAGGGATTTCATGGGGTTATACTATTCTCCATGACATGAGACTTGTCAAGATCATCAAGTATGTCATATTGAGATGATAGAATTTTCTTGGAATTTTTGGAGAATATTTCCTTTGTAAATATTTCAAAAGCTTGAAATATCCAGAAAGGGTTTTAGAGGATTTGACCAATATTTTGAACATGACCATGTGTTGAAACTCTTATATATGGAAAATATATGTCCTTGAGTTTCCCTAATTTTGTCAAATATTTTAAAACAATAAAATAATTTTTCCTATTAAAGACCATTTCTGGCCTTAAGAAAAAGCTTTTAAATAAAATAGTAAAACAACTTTTAAAATTATATTTTTGTGGTTTATGGAGTCCTACACCTAATAGGATTCAAATATACCTTTTGAAATATTTTTCATAACCCAAATCAAGTACTTGCGATTCAAACCTCAATTCGGGGTTTTGGAAAACTAAATTTAGAAAATACTTTTTGCCAAATTATTTTGTAAGAAAATTCTATATTGCACTATACACATGGCATGGTCATTGGGCGAAGTTTGGGGCAAGGAGATGAAATATAGATGGTGGAAGTAGTTGACTTTAAAAGCACTTGAAAAAGCCTGAGAGAAAACCAACTCCAAATAAAAGCCAAATAATGCAAAAGTTTTGTTGGTCCAAATTTTCATGCTTTAATATTGCAAATGAAATGTTACAAAATGCGAGGGTGTGTGAGACCTACCCCTTACAAGAATCTAGTCCCAGATTCCTAAACTAAACTTTAAAGAATATGAGCTTCGGATCAAGGTAGTCTTCACGCTCCCAAGTTATACCTTGATGTGGTTGCTCCATTGGACCTTGAAGTACTTGATGGTGCGGCTTGAGTCGCGTCGCTCGACCTCATCGAGAATGCAGATGGGCCTCTCACGGTAAGTCAAATCGGTGAAGGTCAATGGCTTGGTGATTGGCGTCCTTGTAAAGATCGAGCTTATCGGAACTTGGAGACACTTCGGAGTTGTGACCACGTGGAACACGTTGTGCACATCGGAAAGTTCAGTGGAAGTTCAAGCTGGTAAGCCACTTCTCGTCGTTCGATGATTGAAGGGCCAATGTATCTTGGTGAGCTTTCCTTTGACATGGAAGTCTGGGTTCCTTTGAGAGGGTGACCGGAGATGAACATGGTCTCCAACTCGGAAGTTTATGTCTCTCGGCGTGAGTCAGTAGCTCTTTGTCTTGACTTGGCGGACTTCAAACACTCTCGACAAGCTGGACTTGCTCTTACCTTCTGAAGGATATCGGGCCCAAGACAAGTCCTTCTCGGTTTTACGACCAATTGAGGGGTGTGGCATTTCCGTCAGTATAACACCTCAAATGGTGCCATCTGAAAACTTGCTGATAGCTGTTGTTGTAAGAGAACTTCGGCGAAGGAAGCAATCTTCCCACTTAGCTCCATAAGCTAAGACACATGCTCGGAGCATGTCTTGAGTATCGATTTACTCGTTCTGTCGACCTCCGATGCGTGGGTGGAAAGCGTCTTGAAGGACAACTTGGTCCCCATGGCCTCTTGGAACTTCTTCCGAACCTTGAGGTACTGGGTTCCTCGATCGACACAATCTCCTTGGGAACACCATGAAGGCTCACGATTCGGTTGATGTGAGAGGCGGCTAGCTGGTTCCCCTTGTAGGTCGTCTTGGAGGAATGAAGTGGGCCACCTTGGTCAAATGGTCGACAATGACCCATATGGAGTCATGTCCCTTGCTTGACCTGGGTAAACCGGTGATGAAGTCCATCCGACTTTATCCCATTTCCACTCGGGAACAGGTGGTTGGAGCAATCCAGCAGTCGTGATATTCAGCCTTGACTCTTTGGCACACATCACACTTTGCAACATAGGTGGCAATCTCCTTTTCATCCGTGCCACCAAAATCTTTCCTTGAGGTCTTGATACATCTTGGTTCCCCGGGTGGATGGAATCTGAGGTGTCATGAGCTTCTTGCAAGATCAGATTCTAGAGCTCAACCTTGTTGGAGCGCGCAGATGTGATTCCCAAACCACACAATTCCTTCCTCATCCTCACGAGAATCCACAGGGCTTTTCCTGCCTTGATCTTCCTCTTGATTCCTTCAATACTCTCATGTCCCTAAAGAGCTACCTTAATATCATCCATCAAAGTAGGCTTAACTTGAGGTTGGCCAAGAATCCTGGTGCAACCAGTTCCAACCCAAGCTTTCAAGTTCTTCATACAAAGCGGGTAGCGTGTCTTAAGCATAGCATTCAAGGAACAAGCTTTCTGCTTAATGCATCTGCCACGACATTAGCCTTACCGGGTGGTCTTGAATATTGAGGTCATAATCTTTTATCAACTCTAGCCATCTTCTCACTCATGTTCAATTCCTTTGGTGAAAATATACTTCAGACTTTTTGTGATCCGTGTATATCTCACATCGCCTCCTAAGAGGTAATGTCGCCATGTCTTGAGGCATGAACCCTGCTGCTAGCTCAAGGTCATGAGTAGCATAGTTCTCTTCATGAGTCGTAGTTGCCTTGAAAGGTAGCTACGACTCTGCCTTCTTGCATCAGAACACCTCCAGTCCGGTTCTTGGCGCATCACAATATATCACCAATTCCTTGTGTATATCTAAAGTGGCGGAGCTGGGGCGATGGTCAGTCTCTTCTTCAGCTCTGGAAGCTCTCTTCACACTTGGCGTCCATTGAAGTTCTTGTCCTTCTTCAAGAGCTGAGTCATGGGTGGGCGATGCTTGAGAATCCTTCAGTGAACTTGCGGTAATATCCGCGAGTCCGAGGAAGCTTCGACTTCCTTCACATTGCTTGGAGATTGCCATTCAGTCCGGGCTTCAATCTTAAGCGGGATCGTGACAATCCTTCTTCGATTAAAACATGACCCAAGAATCCAACTTCACGCAGACCCGAATTCACACTTCTTGAACTTGGCATCACAGTTGGTGCTCTCGAAGCTTGTCTAGGACCATCCTCAAGTGTTGCTCGTGCTCTTCTTCCGACTTGAGAAGACAAGGATGTTATCAATAGAAGACCGACGACAAACTGTTCAAATATTCCATGAAGACCTTATTCATGAGATACATGAAGTAAGCGGGGAATTAATTGATCAAAGGACATGACCGTGCACTCATCTGAGCCATATCGGTTACAAATGCCGTCTTCGAATATCTTGAGGTCTGATTTTCAGTTGGTAGTACCCAGATCTGAGTCGATCTTGGAGAACACCTTGGCCCCATTGAGTTGATCAAAGCAGATCTTCAATCTTGGGAAGTGGGTACTTGTTCTTGATTGTAACCTTCGTTGAGGGAAGCGGTAGTCAATGCACTGGCGGATGATCTTGTCCTTCTTTGCCACAAGCGAGCAGGTGATCCCCAAGGGGAGGCACTAGGGCGAGGATAAATCCCTTCCTCATTGCTCTTCCAGCTGCTTCTTCAATCTGCTAACTCCTCCGATCCCATTCTATAAGGCTTCTTATAGATGGGTCCCTTCGAGTATGAGCTCGATGATGAACTCAATGTCTCTGGTCAGAGGCATTCCGGTAGCTCATCGGGAAACTTGTCAGGATATTCGCATACTACAGGCACGCTCCAATCAACTTCAGTCAGACAGTTGGCCTGGTTGGCTTGAGTAGAGGAGGAGTTGGAGGCAAATTTAACCGACTCCTTGGTCATTGGTCATAGTGACAGTCCGGTTGGCGCAATCTATCAAAGCCTTGGTGCTTCTAGCGACCCAATTCATTCCTAAGATCACATCAAAGCCTTGTGATTTTAGGATGATAAGATCTACTAGGAAGTCTACCCGTTAATGATAATCCGACTCCTTTACATCCTATCTTAGCCCTCATCTCTGCGCTCGGGTTTGTACCACCATAGGGTTATTCGGGGGTGTAGGGGTCATGCCACTTTTTAATGCAAAACTTTGGGTGACAAATGAATGCGATGGCTCGAGAATCAAACAAAACAGCTTCTTGAGTCTTTGAATTGACAAGGAGCATTACCCAGCCACGTCGTCAGGTCTTCTAAGGCTTCTTTTATGATGACATGATTTACGACCCTGCCGGATGTTGGGCAGGATTGCGGGGAGCTTAGTTCCTTGGTGGCATTCCACGGCCTTGTCCACAGGTTCTGCGCATTGGGGCGTGAGGCGTCGGGCTTCTTGTTGGGGCAATTCTTGGAGTAATGTCTGGCTGTCCACATCCAAAGCAAGTGACTTGGTTGGGAATGATGCCCTTACGAGCATTGTTATTGGGGTTGTTGTAAGCTGGCACTGGGGTTGGCATCTTGCTTAAGGTGGATAGTTGGTGTGGAGTGCGAGGAGCTCTTGGCTGGCGATAGGTTGGCTTGACGGAGATGGCTGCCCGCAGACCAGGAAAGCCAGTTGCTTTGGAACTACCCTTGCTGCTGATCATCTTACGCTTCTGAGTGTCATTCAAAACGCGTAAAGCTTGTCCTCAAGCATGAGTGCCTATTCACTGGATCGAGGAAAGGTCGAGAGGCGATCACACAACAAGCGATGCTGCGAGTGCTGGTTAAGGCCTTCCATGAAGCACTCCTTTAGGAAGCATCGGTTCGACATCCTCGAGGGCATACCTTGAAGAACTTCGAACTTGCATGTACTCCTTGGTGAGTTATACTACCATGCTGGGAGGCTCCAGAACTCACGCTTCTTGATGGCCATGATTCCAGAAGGAATGTGGGCCTTGTGGAATTCTGTCTTGAAGGTATCCCAAGTGATGTCTTGCTCGGCATGCATGGCCTTAATCCATCACACCAAGCTCTGGCAGTTTCCACCGGGGCGATTGGGCAGGATATGCCACCTTCTCGCGGTCCTCGGTGCATCCGACTAATGCGGCCAGATCCTCAATAGTGCGGACCCGTTCGTCGCATCGAGGGGTTGAGCAGTCTCGATGAAGGTGGGTGGTACATGCTTCTTGAACTCCACCGGCGTGGAGCGTCCATGGCCGTGTCCAGCCGGTGGCGATTGACAACAGGCAATCATCTGGAGGGCTGCAGTGTTGGCTTGGCGCTCCTCTCGGAAGGCTTAGAGAAGTGAGCCATGTCCATGTTTGGAGGAGGTGGCGGTGGTGGAGTCGTCCTTGGGCTTAGTCTGGGCGGCTTCCTTGGCAGATCCTCCGGCTTCTTCTTTGTTGGGTAGAGTACCGATCGCATTATTTGAGGCATCTGTCGGGCGGTCAAGGTCTCATGATTGGGAAAATAAAAAATGAGGAAAGCAATATAGATGGGGCGCCTAGTAAGGGGTGGTGACACACAAATTTAAGTTAAACAAGGGCGAAGGGCCAAACTCATGCATTAAAACCAAATGGGGGATGTCGCCGTTTACAAGTTCCCAAAGGGAAATGCGACATCAAAAAAGCAAGTTGAAAGCAAACACAACACGACATGGTTTCATATGAACCATTACAAGGACTCGACTTCAGCATAAAGGGGTACCACGACCTATCCTACCATAAGGTTCTGGTGGCCTATCCTAGTCTGAGCAGTGTCCTAAGGTGGTGGAATGCTCGTCGGGTATACGGCTCCTCAGGTCTTCCTCCTCATCTTCATCTGTCTTAGTCTCTTCGTCACTTGAGGAGTGGAGTGGAGGAGCTGAACGGCAGCTGCTTTGCGGCGTCGTGAAGAGGTGCAGTACTCCTTCGCCGTCATCAGGCGTGGCTGATGATCCTTGGCATGTGTGACACTGTAAGTGCGCCCGCCTCGATAGGCTACAGGGCTGTCGAGGTGCTCCATCCTTCTTGATCCTGTCCCTTCATCGAGCTACGGAGGAGGTTCCTTGGTCTCGTGGAGTTCCTTGAGCTCCATCGACTCGAGCCAGTGTTGTGCGGGCTGTCGGCACACAAGCTGAAGATGCAGAAAGCGGAGAAAGTCCTTCGTCCAAGGGTGGGGCTGGCCTGCTGCTCGTCATCACCTTCCTTCCGATAAGGCAGGTAACAAGTGGCTGGCTCACTTGCCATCTCTGGCAGGAGATCCGGGAGGAGTCGGCCTTGAGGGCAGCAGTCTCCAGCGAGGCGGTGTGCGCCATCTGGGTCCCTCAAAGAACCAGCTCGTCGGGGTCGTTAGCCCTCACGACTACCTCCACGTGATACTCCTTGGTGCTGTTGATCCGGTGCTCGTGGTAGGAGAAGGTGGGGCTCGAGTGAGCTGGCACTTCTGAGGCTATCCTCAAGAAGCACGAAATCGGTGGTCGGAAGTCCTCGGTGCAGCGGCCATCTACAAAAGTGGAGGGAAGGGTAAATAGAGGTAAAGTGACCTATGTTTGGGATACTATCATAAAACAAAGGTATCGGGTAATCTTGTGGATAGTCTCACTCTAACTAACGTCCATGCTAACTAAGGCTTCCTCTGATCGGGATGGCTCAGTACCCGACTCTTTGGGGACCCGACTCAT
Source organism: Aegilops speltoides (assembly GCA_021437245.1). Taxonomy (NCBI): domain Eukaryota; kingdom Viridiplantae; phylum Streptophyta; class Magnoliopsida; order Poales; family Poaceae; genus Aegilops; species Aegilops speltoides. Next base: position 9,797 of record JAHHZJ010003356.1, read on the forward strand.
AAGTCGAGATCACCGAATGCTGCGTGTCTGATGATCCCGAGATCAATGCTCCTTGAACACATAGAAGCTGAATAACAAGAGTCTTACATCCATACATCCGTCTTACACAAATTGTGACCATTATGGTCAAGCCTTACATTGATAAAGCCTTAAGGGCTGAACATCAAATGAAACATAAGCGGCGGAAATAAATCGTTGATAAGTAGAACCCATGCCATCAGCCTTAACCCTACAGGCATTACATTTGAAGCGTCCTAGTTAGCATGTTGAGCTCCAGAACTCTTCTTGAACTTGGTTCTTCCATGCTGGTCAATTAAATAACCGTTGGCAAGCCAATGAGTACTTTGAATGTACTCAAGCAACCCATGTTTTGGTTCAAGATACAACAATGCTTGATATAGGTAAATTTTGCGAGAAGCTAGTTTTAAGTGCAATGACATGTTCAACAACTTGGTAAGGCATGCATCAAGAAAATCAAGTAACCATGAGGACTGATTCTGGATATCAACATAAATAGAGTGGGCACCAACCCATTTAACATAAGAGTGGGCACCAACCCATCTCAATCATGTCAAGTCCCTTGACTTGACCCAAATCATCTCATCATCACACACTTGGTTTGTAAACAAGTGGGCGTAGCCAAGCGGTTACCCAAGTCGACGTGGACATGGCTATTGAATAGTTTTACACTCTGCGAGGTTGCACTTTTACTAGATCAGGGAACTTGGTGTCATCCGACCAGCGGTACCTCAAGTACCGGGGTAAGCACCGATCACTACCTTTCCTAGGCGACACTAACATGGATTCCACTCGATTGGCGATAACCCCGTGCCCAACTTTTCACATAACACTTTCTTGGAGCCTCGCTCCCATACTTATCACATACCACTGGCAGGGTACCAGCGGTGTGTCCGGTGTATAAAATGGTCATGGCCGCCCTACAGCACGACCCGTCCCAAGAGAGCACCAACTCTCCCCGTCACTAATGTCTGGGCTCCAAGCTAGTATCGGTCTAGGTACTCAATAATGCCCTTTCCCATATAATGGTAGAGTGGTTGCGCATGTAAGCTTGGAATAACGTGTAACTCCGACCAATCCGTTTTGAAAACAACACACACTTTCCTTGGCACACCACTTCGTCATCAAGTGGTCACCCATCTCATCATCTCCCTCGGGCTTAAGTGGCACCTGACGGGGTTTTCGAAAAGTCTTTTGAAAAAGCTTTGTCTCCTTCACCATGCATAACCCGTCCCTTTTGCGTAGCATCTACTTTAGCATCCTATCTACTCCCACGGCATAACCCTCATAAGAAGGTAGGGCCATGCACAATGCAAGTATCGAGGAAGTAACCGAGGCAACCAACCCGTGGTTCACCATCTCATCATGATTCCGATGCAACAATAATAAAGAGCTATATATGACATGCATAAAAGGGTTTCATAGACATGGTCAAAGGGCTGCTTGCCTTGGTTGGCTTGGTCTTCAAAGTCTTGAGCCCTTCTCCTCCTTCTTGACTACCTCGTCAAATACGGGATCTAACGTTGCAAGAAAATAGCGGAAAATAAGACAATAATAAAAAGCAGAAAAGTCAAAGTGCTCGGATAAATGTTAACTTATTTTTGTAAAATACTAGGAGAAAACTAGGAAGGGAAAATTCTTGGTTTTGAATTTGGAGCTAGGAAGCAGTTGTGGATTTTCAAGCGAGGTTTTATTGTTCAAATTTGAATTTAAATTAGAGCGAGCAAAAAGGTGTAATGGATGTGCATGAAAGTTACATCAATAAATAGGTGGGATTATTCTGAGATTTTAGGAGTTGGAATTATTTCATTTGGACAAATATTTTGCCATGGAATTTTTGGAAAGAGACGAGAAGAAAAAAGAAAAGTGGCGACTGTGCCTTGGGCGAGAAGAAACCAGCCCATGCAGGCCGCCACGTCCCGAAGCGTAAAAGGCGAAATCACGCCTTCGTGGATAAATGAACCCAGTGAGGTGTGAGGCTGCTTGACCGTCGTCGTCTACCTCGGCGAGCAGCAGCGAGCTTGCCGGCGATCTGAGAACAGGAAGGTTCAGCGGGTAGTGCTGTTGGACTCGGGCGGAGTGTCGTTCGGGTGGTGGTGGAGGCGGTCGCGAAGCAGCCTGGTTGGCGGGCGAGTCCTGGCGGAGGTGCTTGATCGATGAATCCAGCCGTTCCGGCTGCAAATAGAGGAAAGAGGGAAAAGGTCGGCGTGGCGCGGTTCCAGATCGAGAAAGCGGGCGGAGGAGGCATGCAGCCTTGAACGCCCGGCAAGGCGGCGGAGCTCGAGCTCGATCTCGAGCTCGGCGGCTCTGAGATGAATGGGTGGTGCGGAGGTCGATTTGGAGTATGGGGGGCGGGGGAGCAAAGAGGGGCTGGGGTTGCCTTATATGGGCTGGCGAGGTCCAAATGGCGTGGCCTCTGGTGCCCGAGATCGGCTCGGGTGGCCGTTAGAGAGAATGGAGAGCTCGGGGTGTTCGTGGGAGTGGTGTAGGGTGCAGAGAGAGAGAGAGAAGAAGGCCAGAGTGAGCTGCACCTTGAACCACAGGGTGGCCTTGAGCATTGTGGCGAGGCGGTGTTCAGGCAGGCTGGAGAGAGAGAGAAGGCGTGGAAGCCCAGACGTCGAGGGGCATCGGCTGGCGGCAGAGGCTTCGAGGTGGTCGGGGCCTGGCGTCAGCAGTCGGTGTCTGCTGGGCGCTCAGGCCTTGACTGGCGGCATCGCGGTTTTCAGCGTCAGCAGCGTCCACTAGTGTCTGGAAGCTGCGGGGGTGTGGGCAAAACTAGGAGTGAGCCTTGGATGCTCTGGAGGGCGAGGAGAGAAGGAGGTAGGGAGAGAGAGGAGAAGCTCTGTCCGAGAGAAGACAAATGGGGTTTCCCCTCCCTCATCATTGCTTCCTCAGGCGGAAAAGCATCAAGCTGAAGAAGCGAGGAGGGTTGTGGTAAAAGATGGGCTCAAGGAGATTAGTGGAAGGGGCTGGAATTTGCATTCCAAAATTCTGCGGAAGGTGTTTGATGAGGTTTTGGGCAAGTTAATGTTTTCCACTGGCCATGAGACTCCAGGTGAGATGCCACATAATTAGGGGCCTTCCACCCATTTTGAGCTTATTTGGACAAAGTTGCCAATGCAACTTTGCAAACCTAAAATTAGGCGAAATGGATTTGTAGATCCAGTTGAGTAGATCACTTCTCCTTGATGCACCACTTGGTGTGGTGGCCTTATTTGGTCATGTGATCGGGCTCACCAAAGTTGGGGTCTTGGAGAAAAAGTTGGTAGTACAAAGTAGTTCAAATTTGATTACAGTGAGAGAAGGTTTTGAGGCACTTTGACCAAGATATCTTCTTCTCCAACCTGTGCCATTTGGTCTAGATGCATTATTAGAGCATTGGAGCATGTTCACCAAGCTTGAGAACATTTGGACATGTTTGGCAATGTAAAGTTGCTCAAGCTTCAAAATGGACAGAAATGGTTTCGAGGGGATTTCATGGGGTTATACTATTCTCCATGAAATGAGACTTGTCAAGATCATCAAGTATGTCATATGTGAGATGATAGAATTTTCTTGGAATTTTTGGAGAATATTTCCTTTGTAAATATTTCAAAAGCTTAAAATATCCAGAAAAGGGTTTAGAGGATTTGACCAATATTTTGAACATGACCATGTGTTGAAACTCTTATATATGGAAAATATATGTCACTGAGTTTCCCTAATTTTGTCAAATATTTTAAAACAATAAAATAATTTTTCCTATTAAAGACCATTTCTGGCCTTAAGAAAAAGATTTTAAATAAAATAGCAAAACAACTTGTAAAGTTATATTTTTGTGGTTTATGGAGTCCGACACTAATAGGATTCAAATATACCTTTTGAAATTTTTCATAACCCAAATCAAGTACTTAGTTACAAACCTCAATTCGGGGTTTTGGAAAACTAAATTTAGAAAATACTTTTTGGCCAAATTATTTTTGTAAGAAAATTCTATATTGCACTATACACATGGCATGGTCATTGGGCGGAAGTTTGGGGTAAGGAGATGAAATATAGATGGTGAAGTAGTTGACTTTAAAACTTGAAAAAAAGCCAGAGAAAACCAACTCCAAATAAAAAGCAAATAATGCAAAAGTTTTGTTGGTCCAAATTTTCATGCTTTAATATTGCAAATGAAATGTTACAAAATGCGAGGTGTGACAGGAGGCGGTTCTTCCTGTACTATTCATCATCAGGCCCACGAGGCAATCCACCCACCACACACTAAGTAGGGTATTACACCACAGCGGTGGCCCAGTGCCAGTATAAATCTTGTGTCCTCGTGTTGTTCATTGTTTGCTTAGAATTAAATGAGGCGATCGGACGTGGTGGTAGGAGAAAATCTTGTGCGCACCCGAGTTTGAACCTTAAGGGTGCGAGAACCCAACATCGACATTTGGCGGGTAGGAGTGCGCCAGTCGTCTGCCGCCGGCTCACTCTTCGTCGACACGCTTCTCCCTCATGGCGGACATCGCTTCCGGCTGGCGTGGCGCCCGGCGCGCTGGGGAGACGGGGGCTCCGGGCTTTGGCCCCGCCTTGAGGAGGTGCACTTGGCGAACAAGTTCAAGCCAGACATGCCTCACGCTCTGACGGCATAGCCAGATCCGCTAGCCTTCTGCTTTAGCGTATGAGAGCCTCGGCGATGGCGATTGTCATAGCTAGCGGCTGCCCATGGCCCTCACCGGCGTTCGCGCATGTGGTTGCTCCTCTCTGGCGGCTTACGTGGCCTCACGGGAGGAGTTGCGTGCCTCTTCCTGCCCCACTGCGGTAGCGACCCGATCGTCGCAGCTCTCTCCTAGGCGATTATTTGGCGCCACCTTGACCGCCCACGTCAAACCGTTCATCCGCGGATCGGCGCCTCCTTAGCGCCGTGAAGCCTCCCAGCTGGGTGGCACCAGGCGATTTGACCTTACCTTGATCACCCCTCAACACCGCTTTGCTCGGGCGCGCTCCCTGCTGCACCCCCACCATCGCGAGTGGACATCACCGAGACCCTCGCCGGCGGTGGTGTCGGCCTCAACGTGCTCTTGGTGAGAGCCTGACCTCCTCACGTGCCATTGGGCGACTCAACCCAGCAGCCCTTCTCGGGCGTCGGGAGATTCCACGGGTCACAGGGCAGATCCGCCTCCCGGTGACCGCACTCACGACAACTTCCGCCTGCGGAGATGGTCGACTTGACATCGCCTCCATCGGCCTCCCGTACAATGCCATCCTCGGCTACCCAGCCTTGGCCGATTCATGGCAGCAACTCACCCGATTTACAACCTCATGAAGATGCAGGGAGGCCAGGCGTCCTTACCGTGCCGGAGACACAAGGGATGCTGTGGCGCTCAAGCTCGCTTTCAAGGCGGCGTGGCCAGCTCAGCCGCGGAGATCTCCCTCGAGCAAGGGGCTCGTCGTGAAAAGCAGCTATTCAACCAAGACAAGCGGAGACCAAGCAAGTACCGATCGTCGAGGATGGATCCTGCTGGCCACCTTCACCATAAGCACCAATCTCGACCCTGGCGGGAGGAGGCCACAGTGAAATTTCTGCGTGCAAGAAGGTGTTGCGTGGGAACACGATCAGCTGAGGAGTCCCAAGAGATGTGATTGAACACCATCTCGCGTGTACTAACGTCGCCCCATGAGCGAAGGCAAGGCGATAGTCCACAGAGCGAGGCCTTCATCGTCCAAGCCCATAATTAGGCGGCCAGGCGTCATTCGCAGTTCGCTATCTGAATGGCTGGCCAACCTATTGTTGTGCCTAAAAAGGAGAAAGGCATGCGTCGACCCACCAACCTCAACAAGGCCGCCCTCGAGGTCCATTCCACTCCCTCGCATCGACCGGATCGTAGATTCTACCGCCAAGTGTGCCTTGTGCCTCCTGGATGTCTGGGCTATCACGGATCAAGATGGCGGTAGAAGGCGTCAGTAACGGACCTTCGACCTGTGTAGAGTATCTTTGCTATACACGCATGCGTTAGATTTACGTCTGGTATGACCTTTCGGTGACGATGCACGCCATATGGGTGGCTAGGAAGAAAGCATGAGCCTCATCGGTGACATCGTGGTGAAGTCTGGGGCCGAAAACCCGATCTGAGGACCTGGAAGAAACCTTGCTTGAGCCTCCATGAGAAATGGACCTCTTGACTCAACCGGTCGTCCGGAGTCCCTGGGCAAGCTTTTGGGCTTCTTGTGTCCCTGAGGTATCGAGGCTAACCCGGGAAGGTCAAACGATCGAAGACATGGAGTCCACCAAAGACCCTCGAAATGCGAGAAGCTCACCCGGGCGAGAGTAACGCATTAGGGGCGTTTCATCTCAAGCTGGGAGTGTAGGATCGGAAGTATGTCTAGTGGGGGTGATTAGACTACTTGACAACTTAAAAGTTTAGCCTTTTGATTAGAGTAGGTTTTTAGCAAGTTCACAATGATGACCAAGTCAAGTATCACCCTACATGCAATTCTAGAGTTATGGCGGAAAGTAAATTGCACATATAGTAAATAAGAGGTGGAGAAGAGCAAGCATGATTTGGAGACACGGAGATTTTTCTCGTGGTTCCGATAGGTGGTGCTATCGTCAATCACGTTGATGGAGACTTCAACCCACGGAGGGTAGCGGCTGCGAGAGTCCATGGAGGCTCCACCCACGAAGGGTCCACGAAGAAGCAACCTTGTCTATGCCATCATGGCCTCGTCCACGGAGGACTAGCCTTACGAGGTAGATCTTCACAGTGGCGATCTCCTTGCCCTTACAAACTTCTTGGTTCAACTCCACATCTGGAGGCTCCCAAGCGACACCTAACCAATCTAGGAGGCACCACCCTCCAAAAGGTAATAGATGGTGTTGGTGATGATGAACTCCTTGCTCTTGTGCTTCAAATGATAATCTCCCCAACACTCAACTCTCCTCACTAATTTGGCTGTGGTGGAAGAAAGGATTGAGTGGAAAGCAACTTGGGAAGGCTAGAAATCAAGTTTCATATGGTGGGGTGGAGCAACTTGATCTCAACACAAGGGTAGGTAGTTTTCTTCGAAATGTAAGGTAGGAGTGGTAGTTCTTTCATGGCTCTCTCCACGAATGAAGAGGAGGTGGAGGGTATTTATAGCCTCCACAAAATCCAACGTTACACACATTTGACCAATCTCGGTCGGACGAAGTTGACAACTCGGTGAGACCGAAGTTCAAATCTTGTGAGCGTTGGGATTTTCGATGGGACGAAAATACAATCTCGGTTAGTCCGATTCTTCCAAGTCTAGGGTTTGCCAATCTCGGTGGGACCGACTTTCTCATCTCGGTGACACCGATTTGAGTCTGAAGGTTCTGAAGCTTGGCAACACAAATTCGGTATGACCGAGTTTGGAATCGGAAAATCCGAAATTCTTAGGGTTTGGGTATATGGCTGAGGTGGTTCATCTCGGTGTGGTGAGTTTGGAATCGGTGGGACCGAGATTACTTATGGGTTTATGTTGGAGTGAAAGATTGCGATAGTTTGAGATAAATCACTAAGCACTTTGAGCAACAGATCATCATCATAACCTCATCCCTTTTAATAGTATTGGCTTTCCTATGGACTCAATGTGATCTTGGATCACTAAACCAAAAATAGAGTCTTGAGCTTTTGCCAATGTTTTCCTTAGCATTTTGAGGGTCCACATCATCGGTCATTGCCATACCCATATCCTTGAACTTTACGAAATATTCTCAAGAAATGATTAGTTCAATGATATATATGTTATTAATTACCAAAACCACGGGGATTAGTTGCACTTTCAATCTCCCCTTTTGGTAATTGATGACAACATATAGATCAAACTTCGACAAATGATATAATCAATGAATAACATCGCTTTGAGAAGTATGTGATAAGCAAGAGCTCCCCTAAATTTGTGCATTATTTAAGATTTGCGTTTGAATGCAAATGCAATCGATTAGGATCATGGGTCACTCTTCCATGTCACATACATCTTGGTGGAAGCGCACAATGATAAGAATGAATAACATGCACCCAATCACCAAGACATGAGTAAATGATCATACAAGATATGAATGGAATATGATAAACATTAAGCACACATTAAGCATAGTATGATCAAGCACTCATCAAGATAGAGCAAACGTAGTATCAAACACATGAAATGTCTCAAAGAACTCAAAAGTATCTCAAGGAAAACACATAAGCGAAAAGAAAAAGCGAGCACTCTCTCTCGAAGTCCTATGATCTATATTTCTCCCCTTTGGCAACAAGTTACCAAAAGTTGAAAAGGTATAGAGCTAATCGTCACTAGGGACTCTGCTGGCGGCTCACTGCGTCGATGGAGTGGAGATAGCGGCATCTGCAACCTGCTTGGTCTGTGGAGCTGGAGGAGTGGACAGAGGTGGTCTTGGGCCGATGGAGCTGGGAGGTCTTGAAGTAGTAGCAGAGGTGCATCACGAATAGCAGGTGATCTGGGCTTTGTGGGCCTGCCTTGGGCTGCTCATAGTCATCTGAACCATCTTCATGAGCTGCCTTCTCCCTCTTAGCTTCCTCAATATCGCCTCAAGCTTGTTGTGGTGACACGCATGATCGACAACATCGAGCATGGAACTTATCTTCAAGATCCTCTCTAGGCTCTCTGAGGCTGCACTATCTTGGCAGGCGTGGTTCAATTCTCGAGTTGCTTCAGAGTTGTTCTCCAACGCTCTTGGGCTTTCTTTGCCTTCCTTTTCACTTTAGCTTGTTTGGCAACCGGACTTAGCATGTCCTTCAGCAGATGTGGGAGCATCCTCGGTCATCACAACTTCATTATCTTCATGTTACGGCTGCAATGGCAAGTGGGGTCTATCCAACGGTGGTGTCCGTGCCAAACTTGGCATTAATGAGCATCTGAATATCGAGAGCAAACCCACGACCTCTTACGGTCTCTTCTTTGTCCTCTTGATAGTCTCAACTATCGGGTCCATCACCTTAAAGGTGCCTTCGATCTAGAATGTGCAGCATGTTGATAGAATACCCTCTTATCATGCGGTGGTCTCTGACTTAGGCATCAAAGTATGCCTCGGAATGGTGTTAGTGGTTGGGAGACACTGCACGAAGATGATAAAGCTGTCAAGCTTCCAACTCAACATCCTTGTCGGTACCTCATTGTACATGTTCCTCATCGACTCATGATTTTTCTTGGAATGCCATAGACATCAACATCATCATCCCTTGATCTGGTGCATTAAGCGCTCTCCATTCCTCACAGTTGAGGAGAATCTACTCCTAATCATCCATACAATTTTGCCATCGGATAGAAATGTGCGGTGGCATAGGCGCATGATCATCTCATCTTCCAAGCGGTCAATTTCGAAGCGAACTCGCAACTCCACATGCGGTGAAGCTTTCATGCACATGGGAAATAGTCTCTGTCTCTTTTTTCAATGTATTCCCAGTCTACATATCGGTGTCGGCAAAATTGGCTTCTTATCCATGAAATTTGTCTCATAAAAGTCTTGTTGCTCTCTAGTGTGGAATCTAGAGTCAACGTCCTTCTTCTGGTGGCATATGGATCAACTTGCCTCCATAGCACGAGACCTTTGTCCTTCCTTTCCTTCATATTTTCAGCTCGAGGATGAGCATCATTATGGGGCAATTTATCGAGCACCAAAATAGAGCCTCATCATCGGTCTGGGGTGGCAATTGTCCTTCTTCTTCTCTGAAGCGGGTATGTTTCTTACAGTCTTCTTTGGTTTGGCCGGGGTTTGGCTTGGGCTGCCTTTGCTTGGTGATGGCAGCTTTTGTGGGTGCTCACCTTACGATGGCATCTCCCATCAACCCATACGAGGGGTGGGGTGCTTCCTCATGAGTCATCATCATGCTTCTTCATGAACTAGCCTCTTCCTCTTGGAAGTTTTCTTGATCTTCTTTGGAGGTTTCTTCTTCCATCTTGAGCTTCTTTCAGGGTGGTTTCTTCACCTTCTTTGGTGCCTTTCTTTGGTTGCCCTTGATAGCCCTTGGCAACCACTTGCCTTTTTGGCTTTGAAGTTATTTCCTCATCGAACAAAGTGAATCCTCCTCATCAATTCCTCTTCTTCCGCCACGGTGGCTTGGGCAATCCACTTGGAGTGCTCCTCTCTCCATCATCTGCGCTTTCTTGGGACTTGTAGCTGCCTCTGGAATCTCAGGGGAATTCGGACCTTTACATTGTCCTTCCATCGGAACATTTGACAACTTTGTGAAAAGAATAGGTATAAAGGGAATAGAAGGTTATCACAAACCGAGGTTTTGCAAAAGAATGAGTTCAAACATTAGTTTTAGGTTTTCCACGAATACATTTGGTTAGGAGTCTATAAATTCGGTGAATCCAGGTGTCTAAACAGACCATATACACCACTTTGGTTGGACGGGGATGGGGGTTTTAAAATCCTCCCGGTCTTACCGATTTGCTCAATCGGTTTAACCGAAAAGTGCGGTCACAATGACGAGCCCGGTCGGTCGAGAATGTAGAATCGGTCACACGAGATTGTTCGGAAACCTAACCCTAAAATTTTCACTCAATTTTGTTCTATGATCTAATCTCTTTGGATAGGAAGATTTTAATCTTGGCAAGAAACTAGGCAAAACCTTCGTGCATTGAATCAGCGGTTGAAGCACGAGAGGATGAAACTCACCCTGGTGGAGCTTTCTGGACAAGGCGATGAAAAACCGTTTTATGGAGACCAGGGCGCCTGACGGCGGAGGCGATCAAAGACCAAAGGCGGCGTGAAGGTTTGAGGGGCGTTTGAAGAAGTAATCATGTCCTCGGGTATATATACCCCCTTTGTCGGTGGGACAGTTGGCTTCGGTGGGACCAGATGGTTATGCGTGCGATTACACGCCGTCGCGAAACAACTTCGGTTTCACCGAAAAACCTAGATCAATCAAGTGATTTGATTTCCGATTTGAGTATATCGGTTTGGAAAGTACTTAGAAAGTTTTGGAAGTTAGGCTTTTGCGGATCGGTGGCTCAAGTGCTCCTTCGGCGAAAAAGTCTTGTTCAAAGTTTGTGATATAAGCATGAATAGAGTTTGAGACAAGAAAGCATAGATAGCTAGGGGAGGAACTTAGGCATTCTTGTCCATCCATTTGGTCAAAAGAAAATCCAAAGACCAAAGCAACAAATGGATGTCCTTGAATGGATAAAATCATGCATCAACATGCTCACACAATAAGATAGCAAATGAAATATGTGTCAAACATGCACAAACAAAACACTAGCTTCTAGCACACAATTTGGCGATGACTAGGTCATCTATATATGAGTATATTGACTTAGGAGTCAAATGAGAACATTTGATCATAGGTCATACTCATCGTTTAAGCACAAGTGGGGTTACCACTTTTCCATAAAAGCATTAATGTGTTCACATTATTAAAAGATGCTTTAGCTCATTTCTTTAAACAAAGCTTTGATGGAACCCTTTGGTCAAATAATTGGGTTTCTTAAGTTCTGAAGTTAAGATTGGACCAATGTTGTAAATCATAAGATTGGGGCTCCTTTGGGGGTTTCAATATAATGGGTTATCCCCGGAAAAAAAGGATATTGGAATAATTAAGACCTAGTTTCCTGAAACAAATTACCTTGTTTGCTTAAACTGGGTTTTGATTGAACTGTCGAGTGGAATTATTGAAAGCTTGCCAAAATGGTTGGTAATAGTTGGCATCACCCTAAAATTCTGTTCTTTTCTTGGGTAATCATCTTAGGGAATCCTTGGGGAAGGACGAATGAATTAAGTTTGGGAATTGACCAGGTTGGGTGCCAAGAATGAAACCTTCTTGAAGTTGTCCTTGCCTTTTACTTTGGTCTTGTTGGAAGGCTCTTGAGCTTGTTCCTCATTTGAAGAATAGGATCATACTTCTTTTTGCAAACTTTATGGGATTTATTCTTATTAAAGGCTTAATTTCCTCAAAACCAATTCCTTGATTCTTCTGCTTTTGCTTTAACAATTTCCTCAAACTTTGCTTCGCAAGATTTGTAACCTTTCCAAATCCCTTTCAATAACTATTTTCCTTTCAATAAACTTGGCGCTTTTGGGAACAAAAATTCTAAAGGTAACAAATTTGTTTAGAGTTATTGAACGAGAAGAAAATTTTTTTATCTTGTTTTTTTAAAATTGGAGGAAATTTTGGAGA
>JAHHZJ010003357.1:0-106621 GCA_021437245.1 Aegilops speltoides
CTCCTTCTATTACTTTGGAAAAGAAAACTTGCTTGCTAATTAGATGTTATCCTTGAGACCAGTACAAGTACATAAAACTAGAACTAGAGGCAGCCGCAGTGCAAATAGTTGCCACGCCCATATCATGGAGTTTGGCGGCCTGAAGATTCATTAATTTATTAAAATTGTAGAATTGTATTGAATAATTTTTGATACAATATTGTGCCGGTACAAGAAGTATATATAAGTGTGTTCGCACACGAACGCGTCACCGTGTACCTCCAACGCCGAGGGTGATGCACCGCAGCTCGCGTCGAAGGAGACCCGTCGGAAGCGCGGTACGCAAGACAATCCGGCGGGTGCTTTTCAGGACCCGAAACCCCACACGCCCGGGAGGGACCCCGTCAGGGCTCGCGGCGGCTATGGGCTGCCCTAGATCGACCTGATCGCCCCTAGGGCCTCGAGGTTCGCCGCCCTGCAAACGAAGAACGAACGAAGGACGAGGAAGAAGAAGAACACGGGAGAAGGTAAAAGTAAAGGTAAAAGTGGTAGATGATAGATTGATTATGTGTTGTTTTTCAATCGGCCGTCACCTCTTGTCTATATAAGAGGCGGGTGGACTTCCCGTACAAGAAAAGGACTTGCCTAGCCGTTCAAATCATCAAAATCTAATAAAACACGGACTATTCACGGCCCCTGGCCCGGATGCCCGGCTCAAGACCCAGATGATCCGGCCTAGCCCAGTTTTTTGACAACAGCTCACTGTTTTGGCTCTAGAATCCTTATACGACCTCGGATTTGGACGTTTTTTATATCCAAATCAACCGCCTCGACGAGACACACAATTTTCATGTTGAACACTTTTTAATACGAGGCCATCTAGAGGGCGTTTCGGGCCGTTTTCTAAAGTCTGCAGCAGAAAAACGTGCCCGGACACCCGGACGATTGCCCGGATTGTCCGGCCTTTACCCGGATTATCCGGGATTTGGTCCAGATCATCCGGCTTCAACTTTTAGCTTCTGTTGTTTTGGTCAATTTTTCGGCCCTCGGCCGGATGATCTGGACCCCGGTCCGGATGATCCGGCCATACAGTGCTGCAGCGCACAGTTTTGGATGTAACTTTTGCATACGAATTCGGATGAGGACGATTTTTATATCAAAATCGTCCGTCTCGACGAGACGAAGAACTTTGCAGTTGTAACGTTTCCCATCCAAGGTCTTCTTAATTAGGTTTCATGCCATTCTTTAATCAGGTGTCAACACGGGTATCTCCGAAATTGTCATATCTTTTGCACTTGAGCTCCTTTTTGGTCCATCTTCATATTTATTTCGATCATCTTGACGAAGGCCATCAAATGGTGACATAAACTCATAATTTTAACCTCGTTCCATTATAGACTCAAGTCACTCTTTCCGATCATGCCATTTTTGAGCGTCAAGACATGCCCCCCATGTTTTTCGGCAAAAGTAGTATGCCGAAAAATAACGTGTACCGTGTTGGTTCTAAGGACGATGTCAACACTCCATCGGCCACTTCGCATGTGCTTAGAGCGATAAATATATACCGGCCATTTAATTGAGGCGGATTCTTGATGCAAACTTGGGTGAAACCTTCTCAACTTCATTAACAATCCCATAGATATGTATCTCAAGGTCATCCTCCAAAACATATTGCTCACCCTTTTGCTAGGATTTTGCAAATAATCAACAATAAACTTTCTTCAATCCTTACTTTTTGCCTGCATAAAAAATCATTAGTGGCCGAAGCGATGGACTTCGATTCAGCCTTACCTATGTTGACGAGACTAAGCATCGGCTATTGAATGAAATACAATACACCATGATTAACATAGTAGCCGGATGCTTGCTGTGCCAACTCTTTTGAATTGTCATGCCTAGAAATATGAACAGTTTTAAAGCAACCAAGGTAAGTTTTGCATCTAGGCATACCTCAAGGTAAACTACAAGTGATTCGTCAAAACATACATAACCCTTGGATATTTGTTGCACTACTCATAACGAATCACCAAAAGCCTCAATATGTTTAGCACATATGGCAAAAGTTCCAAACCAAATAACATTGCATATTCGGCTTTGATTATTGTGCAATAAATATTTTAAGAGGCATGAGGCTTCACATAACAGCACCATATGGAGATATATAAACAAAACCAACACCATGGCTATTGTTATGAATTCAACCGTCGAAACATAATCTCCATAGCACTAGAGAGACAAGGTTAATATCACTTAACATGTACCTTGTCTCGGTTCCAATTGAACTAAGGACGATGTTAGAATTTCACACCGGCCATGATCGGATAGTTTCTTAGGACGATAGTTAATTATAGGCCATTATCATGAGGTCCATGTAGAATTCATCCATTAAAGCATGTATAGCCGAAATAAACAAATAAAATAGCAATAAAATATTTCAGCCCCTTTGTCTTGGCAACAAAAATGTAACTAACCAAATGTATAGTGATTTGGTAATACTCTGTCATGATATGGAAAATTATGTTGCATCCATGGATCAAAATAAGTCCATGGAGGGTAACTGATCATACCTATGGATGAATTCCATGGCAAAGACATCAATGGCATTGTTGAAGAAAATGGATGATGTGCTAACCGAAGATTTTGATGTTGTGATGTGCACCTTCGGCTTAATTGTTTGTGTCTTTCATTATTTTCCTTCTTCACTTTTATTGTACTTGTTGCAATGTACATGCACATCATTTTTGTCTTGATTGATCTTCTTGGGAACCCATGCCATGTTCCTCTTTCTCAGCTCTTGTGCACTAAGATTTTGTAATTCCTTCTTTTTGCTTATCACGATAAGCCGAGTGGGCATCTCGGCTGTGATTCTGTTTTGACCAATGGCAATTCTTTCTTGGCCTTGTGCACTCTCAACTTCTTTTCTTCAGATTTGGCACTTTGACTCTCAATAATTGGTTCCTTCATCTCATTGCCTTTAGTAGCCAATGTCAACACTTTCATTGGCTCTTTTTCATTTGATATCAAATCTGAAGTAGCACTTTTACGACCATCTCTTTTAACGCGGTAAACTTGTTTGACCACTTCTTTCTTCTTCCTTGAGCTCTGGACCGATTCCTTATGATTGAAACGGTCTTTGACGCGTGATTGTTCAAATGTTGATCTCCTTGGAGCTGCATAGTATTGGTGAGATGGTCTAGAATAAGATGGAGAATGTGCCCTTGTATCATACCTGTCCCATGATGAATATGTATCTATATGAGCATAGGAAGGCATCCACGGCATTGGCATTGGCGGCCCAAAATAAGGATATGAATATGTTGCATTAAAATTATTACTTTGCCAATACCAATCCTCATATTTGCGCCTTTGGGGTGATCTTGCTTTTTTGCATGATTTGGCCAATAAGCATTCTTCTCTTCACTCTTCTTTTGATATTTATCCAATAGTTCAAATAAGGTGATTTTTGATCTCTTACACTTGCGCTTATTTCGCCTTTGTTTTCTTTTGGCTTGCTTTCATTGATCATTGGATTTACTTGTCGCCCCCAGTCCTTGCCGCCTTCATTGTAGCTTCGATGGAATTTTTGCCCTCAAGGTTATGTTCATTATGCTTTTCAACAAATTCTTTACTTGAAAGCTCGATCCCATCACCGCAGATTTTACCTTCTCTTAAATGGATCGGCTTGAAGCAGCCGATGCAAAACTTTCGCCATCGGGACCAATCGAATAGACTGGTCATCTCTTGGTGTTTCAACAAATTTCAATCGTCCTTTTCAATGGCTGATTTAACTATTTGACTAAACATGTTGCAATCCTCAAATTATGCTTGGACTAATCATGCAACTTACAATACATTCGCCCTGGATTGATGGCTTAACATGGTGATCAAGAATTGCAATGTAATTATTTTTCAGCAACAAATCAAATATTTTATCACACATGCTTGAATTGAAGGTATACTTCTTGTTTCCTAGCCGATCTTGTTTGAACGGCTTTGGAGATAAGCAAACGAATGGTTTAGATTTGGAATCTCCCCATTCGGCTATGCATTGTGTTTTCCACTCTATCTCCGATGTCTTTGGATAAGATATTATATTAGCATCGGTTTTCTCAATAGAATTTAACCTTGGCTTTAAATTTCAAACGAAGATATTTAGAACATACATGTCTCGCTTGAGACCAAGTGTAAGCCAAGTAAGAAATAAGCAAAGCTACCCAACTAGATATGAACATTAGAGAAAGCAACGGAAAAGCTTTGGTCATTGTAATAATAAGTCATTATCGGTCTTTATAAATGGCGCAATGGGTTGACCGATATGTTCCATAACAATTTTACTGCTAACAAGTAAATTACCCCTCTTCATTGGTCTTTCAAAATTACTTATGAGAATATTTCTTATAGATGCATCAATAATGAAGTTGTGACTAAATCTGAAAATAGGTAAATTACTCGCTATGCATACCTCTTCAAATATGTTGGGAGAGCATGATAGTGGTGCCATTTGAAGAACATCTTGCTCCGTCTTTGGATGGCTCCCCAACACCTTGTCATCATCTTTTTCTTGAATCCGTGCATCATTGCTTTGAAGATTTTTGTCAGCCAAACTTTGTTCGGCTACTTGTCCTTGTCCTTGAAGCTTGGCAATTTCTACGGCACGAAACTCATAGGGAAGGAAGTAGGTTCCATTAACTTCAGAAAAATCAAGCACCGTTGTTTTCCTATGCTTGCCATGCCCTTTATCAATAATGCTTGCCTCGTTGGATTTGATGGATTCAGAATATATACTACTTGATTCGGCTTTTTTAACCGAAGCACTTTCATGTTCCGAATCATCCTTCTTTTCATTGATACTACAAATTGGCAATGCTTCTTTTATCCGAGCCAATTCTTTTTCTATTTGTTTCGATTTATGAGCGGCAAAATTAGCTTTAAGCTTTTCTCAATTTCAGCCCACTCGGATATGATTGCCCTAATGCTTTTAGATTCTTTCGGCAATGACACACGGGTGTTGCCGAAATTTTGCAATTGTGTAGGGGGTGTATAATATGATGTAGTACTAGGTGAAGGCATATGCATTGTTGTAAGACCATACTTTTGCTCGCCAATTTTATCAATTGGCAAAGATTCATCTTCTTGCAAAACTCTAGCTTTTATTTGCATAATCAGAAATAGCCCTTTTCATGTTGTTCAAGGCAAAGAGCACTAATTCTCTTATTTTGGGTTAAACTCTTCAATGCAGCCACCACTACCTCATCTTCTACAATGTTGGGCACAACCGCTCCTGTAAAATTTACATTCATTCGGCTATAACCAGGAAGGTGTGAAGCCGAATTATAAGCATCTACAGTTGTGTATGGTGCCGAATAATTAGTAACATGAGGTGTAGGATATGACGGTTGAGATTAACTGGCCGAATAGCCACTAGTAGCATGGCCAATTCTCTCATTCATCGCCATGGTTGGATTACTATATTGCACGTTAGCTGCCGATGAATAAAAGGGTGAAACACTTTCTTGTATGGCATTGGAATTTCTAACTTGGGGTGTTTCAAATTGATTAATCGAACCCATCATGTTGCTCATCGGCATATGAATTTGTTGGATTGCCGATGCATGTGAGTTGGGATACATATGGTGCATGTTACTAATGTCATAAGAAGTTGAAGTATATAGATTACTTTGAATCGGCCCTTGCACGTAGTTAGTTGCATGATTGAAAAAACTAGGGTTGGTCGATAGAGTATACCTATTGAACGATCTAGTAACACCATATGAATTATTTGCATCTACATAAAGGGATTGGGTATTCATATTACCTTTGTAGACTGCAAACCCTAGATGACGATCTCTTCGTAGCAAGAACGGGTCGGAGACCGTTCGAAGCTTCGTCCCCAGCGGAGTCGCCAAAAAGTGTGTTCGCACACGAACACGTCACCGTGTACCTCCAACGCCGAGGATGATGCACCGCAGCTCGCGTCGAAGGAGACCCGTCGGAAGCGCGGTACGCAAGACAATCCGGCGGGTGCTTTTCAGGACCCGAAACCCCACACGCCCGGGAGGGACCCCGTCAGGGCGCGCGGCGGCTATGGGCTGCCCTAGGTCGACCTGATCGCCCCTAGGGCCTCGAGGTTCGCCTCCCTGCAAACGAAGAACGAACGAAGAACGAGAAAGAAGAAGAACAAGGGAGAAGGTAAAAGTAAAGGTAAAAGTGGTAGATGATAGATCGATTGTGTGTTGTTTTTCAATCGGCCGTCACCTCTTGTCTATATAAGAGGCGGGTGGACTTCCCGTACAAGAAAAGGACTTGCCTAGCGGTCCAAATCATCAAAATCTAATAAAACACGGACTATTCACGGCCACTGGCCCGGATGTCCGGCTCAAGGCCCGGATGATTCGGCCTAGCCCAGTTTTTTGACAGCAGCTCACTGTTTTGGCTCTAGAATCCTTATACGACCTCGGATTTGGACGTTTTTTATATCCAAATCAACCGCCTCGACGAGACGCACAACTTTCATGTTGAACACGTTTTCATACGAGGCCATCTAGAGGGCACTTCGGGCCGTTTTCTAAAGTCTGCAGCAGAAAAACGTGTCCGGACACCCGGACGATTGCCCGGATTGTCCGGCCTTTACCCGGATCATCCGGGAGTTGGTCCAGATCATCCGGCTTCAACTTTTAGCTTCTGTTGTTTTGGTCAATTTTTCGGCCCTCGGCCGGATGATCTGGACCCGGTCCGGATGATCCGGCCATACTGATCTTGCAGCGCACAATTTTGGATGTAACTTTTGCATACGAATTTGGATGAGGACGATTTTTATATCAAAATCGTCCGTCTCGACGAGACGAAGAACTTTGCAGTTGTAATGTTTCCCATCCGAGGTCTTCTTAATTAGGTTTCATGCCATTCTTTAATCAGGTGTCAGCACGGGTATCTCTGAAATTGTCATATCTTTTGCACTTGAGCTCCTTTTTGGTCAATCTTCATATTTATTTCGATCATCTTGATGAAGGCCATCAAATGGTGACATAAACTCATAATTTTAACCTCGTTCCATTATAGATTCAAGTCACTTTTTCCGATCATGCCATTTTTGAGCGTCAACAAAGAGCCAAGCCGCACCTGACCTAGCTTTATTACAAATCGAGTAGGAGTCTTAGTCCTAATACAAGTGGTATTCTAACATCTCCCGCAGTGTCAACGGTAGGCTCGATGACATTAAGACTGAAACGAATGTCTTGAAACGGAGTAGTCATCAGGCCTTTAGTAAAGATATCAGCAAACTGAGCAGAAGTAGGCACGTGGAGAACGTGAACTTGACCGAGAGCCACCTTCTCTCAAACAAAATGATGTCAATCTCAATATGCTTGGTGCGACGATGTTGAACCGGATTCCCTGACATGTAGACAGCTGAAATATTATCACAGTAAACGATGGTAACTTGCTCAATAGGATGGTGCAGCTCCTACAAAGAATCGGGCGAACAAAAGCGTGTCAAGAATCAAGATGAGCCACAACGCTGTACTCAATTTTCAAAGCAGACGAAGCGGAGATCAGAACCTGCGTTTTTGAAGATCAAGAAACCAAATTATTACCAAGAAAAATACAAAATCCGGATGTGGACCTACGAGTATCTGGACAATTAGCCCAGTCTGCATCAGAGTAAGCTGTCAAGGAGGTGGGAGAGGATTTGTTGATATGAAGACCTAAGTCTAGTGTGCCTTTGAGATACCGAAGAATACGTTTGACATGATTGTAGTGTCGAATACGAGGATCATGCATGTATAAACAAGCTTGTTGGACAGCAAAAGAAATTTACCAAAAAAGGGTTTCCCCTGCTTTGTATTCCAAAGCAACCAACACCGATACAGGATCGCTGGGTCGAACATCACAACAAGCCCAAAAGAAAAAGAAGAAGAAGCAAATGCCAACAACGGCACCTCGACAGAGCGCGGATGACCCCCCACCGCTACACCCACCAGAGACAAACCAGGACAACCCGAGGCTCCGGACCACCGCGTACAAAACAGCACCTCCAAGAAGGAAAGCGACGCCGACGACGCTGCTGCCCAGACATGTCCTAGGGTTTCCTCGGCACGCGGAGGGAGGTTGGGGATGGATATCACCGACACCCTCCAGAAGGAATGGTGGCACCCGCAGTGTCACCGCGACGGGCCAAGACCGCAAGGATTTCTCCCAGACTCAATCCCCATCGCCCAACGGACCGGAGCCGACCAGCCGCACCGCCCCACCACCATGCGCCATCACGGTTGCGCCGTCACCCACGCCGCCCACCGCGAACACCAACACGAGGCCAAGAGGATCGAGAGAAGCGCCCGCGGAGGGAGAAGCAAGACCGGTTTAACGGAGGGACCCACCTCCACCGCTGCGTCGGCGGAGGCCAGAGCCTCCGCAGACTGCCGCGTAGCCGCCCCGGACGCGGCAGCAGGCATGCCAGCCACCCGCCCGACCAGCCCAAAACGGGTCCGCTAAGCCCGCCGCCACACCGCAAAGAAGCCGGCAATGGTGTCGCCAAGACTGGCGCAGACGCCTCTCCTCCTCCGAAGCCATGAAGCAGACCCACTCGCCGCCCGCCCGCCCAGCCAGATGGGGCCCGGAAGAACTAGATTCGCCGAAGCGGGCGCCACTCAAACCGCGCCCGCGTCGCCGCCGCGTCAATGGCGACTCGCCGTCCATAAGTCCGCCGCCGCGCCAGAGCCCCCGCCGAGCTGGACCGTCGCCGCTTAGAAGCACCGCCTGGTCGCTTCCGTCCGCGTCAAGCGGACACCCGAGAGGGAAAAGCCGAGACGCCGCCACCAGTGTCGCCGGCAAGGCTCACTGCGGAGCGCCGCGACGGCAGAGAGGAAGAGGGAGGAGAGGCGCGGGAGAAGGCTCAAGGCTGGCTGGCCGCCCATGCAAAAGGGCGTGATCATGAGGAGAGGAGAGGGGGGAGAGGGGGAAGCGCCTATTCATTAATCAGCAAAAGAAATTTTAGGATTAGTGAGAGTAAGATACTGAAGTGCACCGGTAAGACTACGATAAAGAGAAGGATCAGAGAAAGGATCACCATCGGCAGATAGTTTGGAACATGTATCAACAGGGGTACGAGAAGTTTGACAATCAAGCATACTAGCATGAGAAAGAAGATCCAGAGTGTACTGACGTTGAGACAAGAAAAGACCTGAGGAGTCATGGATAACATCAATCCCTAAGAAGTGCTGAAGAAGAGAGATAATATGATCTAAAAATTGCTGTGAGGAAGCCGTGAGGATAATATCATCAACATATAAAAGAAGGTAAGCAGTGTTGTTGTTGTGATGAAAGGTCAAGAGTGAAGTGTCAAAACGGGAAGGGGTAAAACCAATGGTTTGAGCATAAGTAGAAAAGCGTTGGAACCAGGCACGTGGTGCTTGTTTAAGACCATAAAGAGATTTTTGAAGAAGACAAACATGATTAGGATACGAGGAATGTTCGAAGCCAAGAGGTTGTTGACAATAGACTGTTTCTTGAAGAGAGCCATGAAGAAAAGCATTTTTTACATCTAGTTGATGAATTGGCCAGGAAGAAGAGACGGCGATGCTAAGGACAGTGTGAATAGTGCTGGGCTTGACAATTGGAGAGAAAGTCTCATCATAATCGATGCCATGTTGCTGAGAGTAACCACGACATACCCATCGAGCCTTATAACATGCAAGACTCCCATCAGAATTAAATTTATGGTGAACAACCCATTTGCCCGAAATGATATTTGTATTGGATGGACGAGGAACTAACTACCACATGTTATTCTGCAGAAGGGCATCATATTCATCTTTCATAGCTGCAGCCCAATTAGGATCTAGGAGTGCTGATTTGTAAGATTTGGGGAGAGAGGAAGGAGATAGAGATGCATGAAGGTTGAGATGATCTTTTGTAGGTAAACGAAACCCGGAATTGGCACGTGTGTGCATGGTATGATCGTTAGTAGGAGCTGGAATGGGAATAGCACGAGTAGGAGGGGTGGGGAAAGATGTGGTGGACGCGTCCGGCGCAGCGGAGGAAGCGGACGCGGGAGATGGCGGTGAAGACTGCGGCGGCAGGAGGTCTGCCGCGATAGAGTGTAATGGGTTTTCCTCTGCCGGAATAGAGGTGATGACAGAAGTGGTCACGGCAGAGGATTCGGCTGGTTTCGCTAGATAGGTCGGCGGGTGAAAGAAGGGAAGATGATTGCGACGAGAGGGACTAGTGGACGGCGTGGGTGAATTGGGATCTAATTGTTGACGCTAGGAAAAGGGAAAAATGTTTTCAGTGAATGTTACATGATGAGACACATGAACACAACCACTAACAAGATGTAGACAACGATAACCCTTGTGTTCGTCAGAAAAACCTAGATGGACACACGGGGTAGAGCGCGGGGAAAGTTTGTTAGGAGAAGTGGAGTAGGAGTTTGGGAAACAAAGACAACCAAAGACGCGAACGTCGGAGTAATTTGGATGAGAGAGAAATAAAGAGAAGTAAGGAGTAGTTTGTGGGTTAACCTTGTATGGACGAATATTGAGTAAATATGTGGCCGTGTGGAGGGCCTCGGCCCAGAACTTCGGAGGCATAGAAGATTGAACAAGCAAAGTGTGAATGATGTCATTAAGAGTACGAAGAGAACGCTTGGATTTTCCATTTTGAGGGGAGGTATAAGGACAGGAGAAACATAAGAGAATTCATATTGTAGAATGAAATTTCGATTTTTAAAGTTGTCAAATTCATGACCATTATCACATTGTATGAATCTTATAGGGAGGAAAAAGTGGACCGAGACATAGCATTGAAAGTTAAGGAATATATTATGAACGTCGGATTTATTGCGTAAAGGAAAATTCCAAACATAATGAGCAAAATCATCAAGAATCACAAGATAATACTTAAAACCAGATACACTTTCTAATGGTGATGTCCAGAGATCACAATGAAGTAATTCAAAAGGAAAAGTACTTGAGGATTGAGAGGAACTAAAGGGAAGGCGAACATGTTTTCTCAATTGACATGACTGACACATAGAAGAATTATGAGAATCTCTATTACAAAGTATTGAAAATTCACTAAGAAGTGTGGATAACACATTTTTATTGGGATGGCCGAGACGTTGGTGCCACAGATCAACAGAGGCCACCATATATGTTGGAGGAGCAGCGACCAAAGCACCATGGAGAGAATATAAATCACCGGAGCTATTGAATCGAGCGATCTCGGCCTTGGTCGGGTAGTCCTTCACAGACAAACCAAATGGGTCAAACTCAACAGAAACATGATTATTAGTGGTGATTTGGCGAACAGAAATCAGATTTTTAATAAGAGCAGGAGCTACAAGAACATCACGAAGAAGCAAAGGCTTAGTTGGGGATTGGATTTGAGCCTGACCGACACAGTAAATAGGAATAGAAGATCCATCACAGAGAGTAATAGAGGGAAAAGACGAAGGTGTGCAAGAAGAAAGCAAATTACTCGGTGTAGACATATGACGAGAAGCACCAGAATCAAAAATCCAATCCGTACCTGAGTACCCTTGTGTAGCAAAGTTGTTCATGTCTTGTAGAAAATCAGCTTGGTCCCAGCTCGGAATCGAAGTAGAGGCCGGTGTAGTCATGGGAGCTTGCGGGTGTGGTGGCGTCGGCAGTAGGGCCGGCATCGGCGTAAAGAGAGAGGCACCATCATTGTACTGCTGCATGTAGGGGGACGATGGAGCGCCATAGGATGCATAAGGACTGGTGTTGTAGATCGGTGGCGCGTAGGAGGAAGCAGCGTGGTACGCGGCCATTGGCTGTCGGGGCGCGAGGACGGGTGCGCTGGTGTGAGGGCGAGCACCGGTCTGCCAGCCACCAGTATAGGCAGGCGGGGCACCATATGGCGTATGAGCGGACCAAGGCATAGGCCACGCCTGTACTAGCCCTGTCCATGGATCAGGAGATGGGCACCATCCGGGCGGCGGTGGTGGTGCAGTTGATGAAGCCGGGGGCGGTGGTGGTGCAGTTGGTGGAGCCGGGGGCGGAGCAGGAGCGGGCGCCATGCGAAACTGCGGTGGCCTAGGGTTTTTGCCCCGGTAGTTGGGACTTGGACACTAGCCGGATGGTTGAGGAGGTGCTGTTAGTGGAGGTGGCGGTGGCGGCGTCGACGTAGGCGAGCGAGGAGAAGCAGTGAAGACCTGATGACAGGAGTCCTTCATAGTTAGGGCACGATCGGCCCATTGGAGCATCGAGCGAACCTCGACAAAGGAGGGAGGCGGACGCTTCATAGGGATGAAGGAGGACTGCTTCTCGAACCGCTCGCTGAGGCCGACGAGGAGGACGTTGATGAGCTGGCGATCGTCGATCGGATCACCAAGTTCGCGGAGTTCATCCGCGATCGCCTTGAGGCATTGGCAGTAGACGCCGACTGGTGAATCACCTTGCATCGTATTCCGAAGATCGGTGTGGAGATTGTTGGCGCGAGCATCGATGTTGTCCTGGAAGAGCTAACGAAGGGCCGCCCATAGATTGGCGGCGGAGGCACCGTCACGGTGGACGAGATTGAAGATCTCTGTGGAGACTCGCATGTAAATCCATTGAATAATGGTGAGATCATCCTTGACCCATTGCGGATCATGAAGTTGAGGAAGAGAGTCGTCGGCAATGTGAGAGCGGAGATTGCATCGCCCAAGGTGGACATCGAAGAGGTGACGCCAATGGTAGTAGTTGTGAGCAGCGAGGTCTAGGGTTACGGGGATGTAGGGGCTAATATCGGAGATGATGTCGGTGAAGGAGATGGAAGGGGGTATTGGTGGGGGTAGAGCTAGAGTAGAGGTAGACGCGGAGGAGGCCGTGGCCGCGGCGACCTTGGCAGCGATGATGGCGGCATGCCGCTCGAAGTAGCCGGGCGGCAGCGGCGGTGGCGGGGCTGGCGGGTTAGCCATACCCTAGGATCGAAAGTCTGATACCATGTAGAATTGTATTGAATAATTGTTGATACAATATTGTGCCGGTACAAGAAGTATATATAAGAGCCAAGCCGCACCTGACCTAGCCTTGTTACAAACCAAGTAGGAGTCTTAATCCTAATACAAGTTGTATTCTAACAAAAATTACTGAATTAGGCTGGAGTAGCCTTTTAATTTTGCCACACCATACTTATCCAGCCAAGATGGGGTTGTAATAGATTCTTCAGTTATAATTAGGCAGAAGTAGCCAGTTGTATTAGTGTACTTGCTTATTTTACCATTCATCAGCTTCAGGTGTTGTAACCTTTTTCAAGAAAATGCAAAAGGCCTTTGCGTTTCATTTCATTGAAAAGGTGGGATGTACAAGTACAATCCTCCTAGGAAGCTGGAATTACATAGCAGGTGCTAGGATCAGTGGACGTCACATGACTGTGGCAACACTACCCTGAGTCCTTGGGCCCCTACTGTGGCACAGGAGTTGATCTCCGCTTTGATCTTGTCCAGGATCTGTTCGAGAGATGGTCTCGCTTGCTCGAAGACACAATCATTTCTATGCTTCCAGAGCATCCACGGCACTAGTAGGGCGACGGACTGCAGGGCTTTGCGCAATCCTAGTGGCGTGGCCTCCTTCGCGCGCAGCCACCAGTCCATGAGGTTGGCCTCGTGCTCCGAGACAGGGGCCGGGATGCGAAGCCATGTCAGGGTTGTGTGCCATGTCTGACGGTCAAAGGGGCACGCAAGCAGCATGTGTTGGATCGTCTCGGGCGCTTGGTCGTAGAGGAGGCAGCGGGGGTGGTGCTGTAGTCCTCGATGAGCAAGCCTGTCTGCGGTCCAACACCGGTCTTGGTTAGCCAACTAGTGAAAAAATGTCACCCGCAGTGGTGCCCAGCTCTTCCAAATGAGCTTCCAGGAGTGGCAGGCAGTCGATCCCTGGAAAGTGGCCAAGTAGCATGATTGCGTGGAGTAAGCCCCGTTTGCAGACCATTTCCAGCGCAGCTTGTCCGGCTCGTTGGAGAGTGCAGTGCGCATCACGTCCTGCCACATCAGCAGGTATTGCCCGATCTCGTGGACCCCGAGGGTGCCATGAATGTCTCACGCCCACGCATTCCCGGCGAGGCCGGCAACCACCGTTGTCGACTTGCGGTGTCGCTTGGGGATACACTCGTAGATCAGGGGCGCAATCTCTCGGATGGATTGCCCGTGCAGCCATCGGTCCTCCCAAAAAAGGGCAGTCGCTCCGTCTCCATGCACAATGAATGTGGATGCGAAGAAAAGGGCTCGCTCATCGGCGGTGAACTGCAGGTCTAGGCCCTGCCACGCACGCTCGCTGTCCGCGCGGGCAAACCAGAGCCAGCGCAAGCGCAGCACCAGACCGGTGCACTCCAGGTCGCGAACTCTGAGTCCACCATATTTGATCGAACGACAGACATGTCGCCAGTTGACGTGGTAGTGTCCTCCGTTTGCAGCAGCAGGTCTCCGCCTGCAGAAACCTCGCCGATCCTTTTGAGTTGTCGCAGGTTTTTTTTGGGGCGCTTAGTGCCGAGATTTGATGGACGGGTATGGCACTTAGCACTGATCTCACCATGGCCAGCCGCCCGGCTCTATTCATCAGCCACGCCTTCCACGTTGGAAGTTGCCTAGCCACCGACTCGACAAGGGGTTGCAACATGGCAAATGAGGGGCGCCGCGTTGTCAACGGGATGCCGAGGTATTTGATAGGAAGGTCTGCAACCGGGCATCCCAACTGCTCTATCAATGATGTAGTCTCATCGGTGCCATGAAGAATCGTGGCTGAGCTTTTGGCATAGTTCACCTGTAGGCCAGAGGCCGTGCCGAACAGGTGAAGAATCCCTTTGACTGCGTCAGACATCCCCGGGTGTGGTGTTGCAAAATAGCATCACGTCGTCGGCGTAGAGTGAGATAGCCGAGATGTCGCGTAGAGGATGTAGTTGTTGCAGAATACCTTCCTGGAGGGCGCGCCGCATGAGGCGACCGAGGGTGTCGACGGCAAGCACGAAGAGCTGGGGTGATACAGGGTCTCCTTGGCAGCCCGCAACGGTGCAAGATTGGCGGGCCAGGTTCCCCGTTGAGCATGACACGGGTGCTGGCCGTGGACAGGAGGATTGCGATCCACTCCCTGAAGCGGTCGCCAAATCCGTACTGGCGCAAAACCTCGAAGAGGAAGGGCCATGACAGGGAGTCAAAGGCACGCGTTAGGTCGAGCTTGATCATGATCCTCGGATCTCCCAATTGGTGCAGTGGCCTTAGTGATTGTCTGACGAGGACGAAATTGTCGTGGAGGCTACGGCCGGCGATGAATGCATTTTGGTTGCGGCTCACCAAGCTGTCCAGTTTTGGGGCGAGTCGCAGCGATAGGGTCTTGGCGAAGATCTTGGCCACAAGATGGATAAGGCAGATCGGCCGGTAGTCACCAAGTTGATGGGCATCAGCTCGCTTGGGCAGTAGTGTCAGGAGCGCCTGATTCAGTTTGCTGAAGCCACGCCCACGCATCTCGAAAAACAGTTGGAAGATGTCCAGCAGGTCTTGTTTGATGATGCTCCAGCACGCCCGGAGAAGTTCTGCTGTGAATCCATCGGGCCACGGTGCCTTGCGCGGTGGCATGCGCTTTATTACATCCCAGATCTCTTCCAGGCTGAATGGTGCGTCGAGGCACGCCAGGTCAGTTGGCTCGATGAGCTGTGACAAGTCCAGCATGTGGTCCCTGTCGACGGCGGTGCCGAGCAAGCCGTCGAAATGCGTGAAGGCCTCTTGAGCCATCTGCTCATGGCTTGTGAGTACTTGCCCGTCTACGGTGATGCAGTGCATGTGGTTCTTCCGCCGGCGGTAGGAGCACTGCCGGTGGAAGAAGCTGATGTTGGCGTCTCCGTCCTTGAGATTGGCGATGCGTGATCGTTGCCTGGCGATAGTATGCTCCATGGAGGCAAGGCCGAGGTAAGCGATCTTGGTCTGTTTGCGCAGCCAGTCTTCCGGCGGTGAGAGCACGCGGTCCTCCATGGCCTTGTCGAAGTGCAGGATGAGTTCCCGGCAGATGGCCATCTTGTCTTGGATGTTGCCGGTGGTCTTGGCGCTCCAACTTGTGAGCCATGGGGTTGTGGCATGTAGGCGCATCATGAGACGTCGGAAGGGGTCGGGGTCGTGGACTGAGCCCCAAGCCACAGCGACCGTGTCATGGAACCCGTCCAGGCGCAGCCAGTTATCCTTGAAGTGGAAGCGTCGATGGGCCTTCGGTGTGGGTGAGCAGTCCAGTACGAGGGGGCAATGGTCTGATACGACTGACGCGAGGCAACGCAGATGGCAATCGGTGTGCGCATCCTCCTAATCGGACGTGCATAGCACCCGGTCCTGGTGCACCAGGGTCGGGGGGATTGCTCGTAAGACCATGTGAAACGACGTCCATTGAGGTATACCTCCTTCAGGGCGAGGTCGTTAATGACGCGATCGAACCTGCCCATCATGCGCCATTTCAACCCGCCGCTGCTCTTGTCCTCCGCGCGATAGATGAGGTTAAAGTCTCCACAAAGCATCCAAGGTCCACTGCAATCCGCATGGATCTCACGCAACTCCTGCATGAATGAGATCTTATCCGCGTCCTCCTGGGGTCCGTATACGACGGTCAGCCACCAAGGCGCGCCGGTGGCCGTGATCACCTTGCCCGTGATCGCATTCGTGGTGAACACCGGGTCCGTGATAGTCATGGCCCTGCTCTTCCACGCCAGGAGGATGCCGCCGCGTGTGCCCAGCACCGGGAGGTAGGCGTAGTCGTCAAATTCCGGTCCAAGTATATCCAGGACAACAGACGAACAGATCAATGCCATTTAGTCTCCTGCAAGAATACAATCGATGCCCCAGTGGTGTCCAGTAGCCATCTAATGGCGATGTGTCGGGCGCGCGCGTTGAGTCCACGCACATTCCAAACAGCAACCTTTAGGCCGTGATCCATGGGAACGGGATCGACGGTAAGGCAGCCGGTCGGGTCTAGTCCGCGTCTGTGTTATCGGTGCACGCCGAGATGGTAGGCGACGCAGCGAGGCACGCTGGGATCTCATGATCAACCAAGGTCGCGATGGCCTTGATCACCGTCAACGGGATGGGTACCGCGAACATTCCCTCATAAGTCTTCATCTCGGCTGCTGTTATCTTCTGGTTGATGCCCACGATCCCCAGCGTGCAGAGAGGTTGCACCTGCGCCCTTCGCTCGGCGGTAGGCGGTGGCCCCACAGTGGTGGCAGATGCCGAGCGTTCGCGTCGAGGGGAGAAGTTAAGCGGGTGACACGGCCGCTTCCCAGGTGTCGGCAACGCCGCGCATACCTGCTTAGTTGTGGCGGCAAGGAATTCGCCCAACGTCCACGATCCTTACGACGCGATGCGGCCACGGGAGCGGCGGAGAGTGATGGGCAGAGAAGCAAAGCGATCAGACGCAGTTGGACGCGGACTAGGGGTGGTGCATGCGGCCGCGAAGGCTGCTGGTGTGGTGGGGTCATTGTTGGGCCTCCTGGCGTCGCATGTTGGGCCTGACCCCGTGGCAAGATTGTAATGGGGCCTCTTGATGGGCAGGGTGAGGTCGGCGGCCCATCAGCAGCGATGGGGTTTCTTGGTGTGGGGAGGACGGCGAGGGCGGCCCATCAGCAGCAGGGCCTGTCGGGCGGGCAGGGGTGGTGGCCTCTCGCATCTCCCCACCTGGCGCGTCGCGGGGGTGGGGTGATACGTCTCCATCGTATCTACTTTTCCAAACACTTTTGCCCTTGTTTTGGACTCTAACTTGCATGATTTGAATGGAACTAACCCGGACTGACACTGTTTTCAGCAGAATTGCCATGATGTTATTTATATGCAGAAACAAAAGTTCTCGGAATGACCTGAAACTTCATGGAACAACTTTTCAGACATAATAAAAAATCCTTGCAAAAGATGAAGGCCAGGGGGCCGACCACCTGTCCACGAGGGTGGGGGGCGCGCCTGCCCCCCTAGGGCGCACCCCCTACCTCGTGGGCCCCCTGGAGCTCCTCCGACGCCAACTCCAACTCTATATATTTGCTTTCGGGGGAGAAAAAAAATCAAGGAGAAGAAATCATCGCATTTTACGATACGAAGCCGCCACCAAGCCCTAAAACCTCTCGGGAGGGCTAATCTGGAGTCCATTCGAGGCTCCGGAGAGGGGATTCGTCGCCATTGTCATCATCAACCATCCTCCATCATCAATTTCATGACGCTCACCGCCATGCGTTAGTAATTCCATCGTAGGCTTGCTGGACGGTGATGGGTTGGATGAGATCTATCATGTAATTGAGTTAGTTTTGTTAGGGTTTGATCCCTACTATCCACTATGTTCTGAGATTGATGTTGCTATGACTTTGCTATGCTTAATGCTTGTCACTAGGGCCCGAGTGCCATGATTTCAGATCTGAACCTATTATGTTTTCATGAATATATGTGAGTTCTTGATCCTATCTTGCAAGTCTATAGTCACCTACTATGTGTTATGATCCGGCAACCCCGAAGTGACAATAATCGGGACCACTCCCGGTGATGACCATATTTTGAGGAGTTCATGTATTCACTAAGTGCTAATGCTTTGTTCCGGTTCTCTATTAAAAGGAGGCCTTAATATCCCTTAGTTTCCATTAGGACCCCGCTGCCACGGGAGGGTAGGACAAAAGATGTCATGCAAGTTCTTTTGCGTATAACGTATGACTATATTCGGAATACATGCCTACATTACATTGATGAATTGGAGCTAGTTCTGTGTCACCCTATGTTATGACTATTACATGATAAACCGCATCCGGCATAATTATCCATCACCGATCCAATGCCTACGAGTTTTCCATATACTGGTTCTCGCTTATTTACTTTCTCGTTGCTACTGTTACAATCACTACAAAACACCAAAAATATTACTTTTGCTTTCATTACTCTTTTGTTACCGTTACCACTACTATCATATTACTTTGCTACTAAACACTTTGCTGCAGATATTAAGTTATCCAGGTGTGGTTGAATTGACAACTCAACTGCTAATACTTGAGAATATTCTTTGGCTCCCCTTGTGTCGAATCAATAAATTTGGGTTGGATACTCTACCCTCGAAAGCTGTTGCGATCCCCTAAACTTGTGGGTTATCAAGACTAATTTCTGGCGCCGTTGCCGGGGAGCATAGCTCTATTCTTTGAGTCACTTGGGATTTATATCTGCTGGTCACTATGTAGAACTTGAAATACGCTAAGACAACAATTTATCCCTCAACTACGAGGGGAGGTAAGTAATTGCCATCTAGCTCTGCACTTGATTCACCTTCTGTTTTGAGTAAGCTTGCGACACCTAAACCTGCTTCTGCTATTCGTTCCGATATGTCGCATGTTATTGATGATGCCACTTCTACTATGCATGATACCTATGATGAAACTACTTCTATGCTTGATACTACTGTGCCACTTAGTGAATTTCTTGATGAACAAATTGCTCGGGCTAGAGAGAAAGAAATTATTGAAACTGAACATGTTGATGAAATTGATGATGAAAACATGCCTGTTATTCCTAAAGGTTATATTTTTGATAAAGAAGCTTCAGCTGCTATTTTGGCTTGCAAAGATAACGATGAGCTTAGAAGGTTATTAGCTAAATGGAATAAGCAATCTCTTAATGATAGAATGAGGTCCGACCCTGCTTTTGCTACTTCACCTATTTGTGTTGTTGATAAGGATTATGAATTCTCTTATCCTGATATAATTACTTTGGTTGAATCTGATCCTTTTCATGGTTATGAATCTAAAACTGTTGTGGCACATCTTACTAAATTAAATGATATAGCCACCCTGTTCACTGATGATGAGAGATCTCGCTACTTTTATATCCTTAAATTATTTCCGTTTGATGCTAAGATATGGTTTAATTCTCTTGATCCTGGTTGTGTGCATAGTCCCCAGGATATGATTTATTACTTCTCTGCTAAATATTTCCCTACTCATAAGAAACAAGCTGCCTTGAGGGAAATATACAACTTTGTGCAAATTGAAGAAGAGAGTCTCCCACAAGCTTGGGGGAGGCTTCTCAAGTTGCTTAATGCTTTGCCTGATCATCCTCTTAAGAAAAATGAAATACTTGATATCTTTTATAATGGACTAACCCATGCTTACAGAGATTACCTGGATAGTTGTGCTGGTTCTGTTTTCAGGGAAAGAACACCGGATGAAGCTGAAATTTTATTGAATAATATGTTGGCAAATGAAAATAATTGGGCACTTCCTGAGCTAGCTCCTCAGCCAATTACTGAGCCTATTCCTAAACCAACTCCAAAGAAGAGAGGTGTTCTATTTCTCAGTCCTGAAGATATGTAAGAGGCAAAGAAATCTATGAAAGAAAAAGGTATTAAAGCAGAAGATGTTAAGAATTTACCTCCTATTGAAGAAATACATGGTCTTAATTTACCGCCTGTTGAAGAAACATATGATCTTAATCCATTACCTATTGAAGTACCTCATGGTCTTGATAACCCGACACAGGTAGTAAAGGTAAATTCTCTCTATAGATTTGATGAAGGTGATATTCCTCACTATAAGTCTGCTAGACAATGCTTGGATGAGTTTGATAATTTTATTGTCAAACAAGAAAATTTTAATGCTTATTTTGGTAGACAATTGAAATACAATTTCGATATGATTAAACACTTGGGTGACAATATGGCTAATGTTAGAGGTGAACTTAAACTTGTTAGCAAACATGCCTCTATGGTTACCACTCAAGTAGAACAAGTACTTAAAGCTCAAAATGATTTGCTCAATGAAATGAATAGTAAGACATATGATTATGCTGTTAGAGTGGCTACTTGAATAGGTACAATGACTCAGGAACCTTTGTATCCTGAAGGCCACCCTAAGAGAATTGAGCAAGATTCTCAGAGAAATAATATTGATGCACCTAGTTCTTCTAAAAGGAAGAAAAAGAAAAATGATAGGACTTTGCAAACTTCTAGTGAACCTATTGCTGAAACACCTGAGAATCCAAATGATATCTCAATTTCTGATGCTGAAACACAATCTGGTAATGAACATGAACCTAGTGAAAATGTTAATGATGATGTTCATGATGATGCTCAACCTAGTAATGATAATGATGTAGAAATTGAACCTGCTGTTGATCTTGATAACCCACAATCAAAGAATCAACATTATGATAAGAAAGACTTTGTTGCTAGGAAACGTGGTAAAGAAAGAGAACCATGGGTTCAAAAACCCATGCCTTTTCCTCCCAAACCATCCAAGAAAAAGGATGATGAGGATTTTGAGCGCTTTGCTGAAATGATTAGACCTATCTTTTTGCATATGCGATTAACTGATATGCTCAAAATGAATCCTTATGCTAAGTATATGAAAGTTATTGTTACAAATAAGAGAAAGATATTGGAAGCTGAAATTTCCACCATGCTTGCTAATTATACTTTTAAGGGTGGAATACCAAAGAAACTTGGAGATCCAGGAGTACCTACTATACCATGCTCCATTAAAAGAAACTATGTTAAAACTGCTTTATGTGATCTTGGAGCCAGTGTTAGTGTTATGCCTCTCTCTTTATATCGTAGACTTGACTTGAATAAGTTGACACCTACTGAAATATCTTTGCAAATGGCTGATAAATCAACTGCTATACTTGTCGGTATATGTGAGGATGTGCCTGTTGTGGTTGCAAACGTTACTATTTTAACGGACTTTGTTATTCTTGATATTCCCGAGGACGATAGTATGTCTATTATTCTTGGAAGACCTTTTCTGAATACTGCAGGGGCTGTTATTGATTGCAGCAAAGGCAATGTCACTTTTCATGTTAATGGCAATGAGCATACGATACACTTTCTGAGGAAACAACCTCAAGTTCATAGTATCAATTCTATTGGAAAAATTCCATCGATTATATTTGGAGGCTTTGAATTTCCTCTTCCTACTGTCAAGAAGAAATATGATATTATTATTATTGGGGATGTGCATATCCCCATTGAGATAACATAGTGTTAGTGGATTCCTTTTGATGAGCATGAGATGGATGAAACTAGAAGGCACAACCTTTTGTACCCTCTTTCTACTTTCAGTTATTTAGTTGAAATAAAGTAAAAATAGTATTTTCTCTTTGTTTCCTGATTTATCTGTGCAATATAAAAATACCCCGAAAATAAAAGTTCTCCAAATGCCCTGAAAATGAAATATGATTTTTTCTAGAATATTTGAGGATTTATGGAACTGAGAACACAGCAGGGGGGTCAACTACCTGGGCACGAGGGTGGAGGGCGCGCCCTACCCCCCAGGGCGTGTCCCCTGCCTCGTGGGCCCACGGTGGCCCTCCTCCACTTATTCTTGCACCCTTCCAGTCCTTCTTCCTCCCACAAACACCAATATCCACCTCAAGCACGAGTTCTAGCTCACTTTGCTGTGATTTTCGATCTCCTTGCTTAAAGCACCTCTCACAAAACTGCTTGGGGAGATTGTTCCTTGGTATGTGACTCCTCCGTTGGTCCAATTAGTTTTTGTTCTAGTTCTCTATTCATTGCAAATTTGTGCTGCCTAGGTGACAATGTTCTTGAGCTTGCATGTCAAATTTATATGGTTCCAAGTAGTTCTAATGCTTGATATAGGCTCTAGGCACTTGTAGAGTAGTTGTTATCAATTTTATTGAAGTTGGTTCACTTTTGTTTGAAGTTACTAAAAATTTCAGAATATTTCAGAAAATGATGAAGAGACTTTTGAGGGGCTCATCGAGCCGAAGCTCGAAGGAAAAGCAAAATGAGGAAGCACAGAGGCCCAAATATAATTTGCCGCGTACCGCGGAGGTCTGGCCGTGTGAATGGCCTTCCGATGACTTCTTGAGACAAGCCGGGATTTATGAGGATTTCTATTCATTGGCTGAGAATGCTGGCCTCACCAACTTCCTCCGCGACCAACGTCATCAGTATCTCTTACTCACTAATACTTTTGTGCAAAACTTCTACTATTTTCCTAAGGAATCACCTCCGTCAGTAGAGTTTCATTTATATGATGTTGTTGAGAAGATGCCATTAGCTGAATTTTGCAAGGTTTGCAAAATACCCTTTGAGGGTACCTTAGATGAACCACATCGTAAAGATGTGGAAGAATTTATTGACACCATTACTGTGGGGGAAACAAGGAAGGTTTCTGATGCAAGAATCACTAGCATACATTTTCCTGTTTTACGCTACTTTGCCATATTTGCTAGTCGTTGCTTGATTGGTCACGTCAACTATGGAAACCTTAGTGTTCCTGATATTATCATTTTGTTCCATGGTTTATTCCGCGATAACACTGTTAGTATGGGCGGAATTATTGCTAAACGTTAAGTTTGAACCGTACTAAGGGCCCCATATTTGGAGGTATTTATGCTTCACGCCTAGATGCACATTTTAACATACCCATTAGGCTTTATGGGAAAGAAGAAAAATTGCTGCCTAGTGCTTATTTAGATTATAAGAGTATGCTAGCGCATGATTTTATTGTTAAGGGCAGGGAAGGGGAGCTTAAATATAAATTGTACTTTAATAAACATCACCCTGAGACTATTACCTTGCCTGCTCCTTCCTTGTTTAATTTATCTGAAGGTCCGTATCTCGTTCCGTGGGCGGCCGTTCAATCTTACCGGAACCCTACACTAGCCCCGGAGCCGGAACCACAATTTGAGCCTCCACGACAGTCTGATTATTTTTGGGATCCGGAGATGGCTGCCAGTCGGTGGTAGTCAGAGTCTTCTTCATCACAGTACGACCCCAGCTACACCTATGGGTATCCGCCAGGCCATCCTTGGCAATGAACCAACTTAGGCCAAAAGCCTAAGCTTGGGGGAGTACGTATTTCCCACCGACATTACATTTATGTTCACACACACTCATTGCTAGATGTCGGTGCTCATACTCTTTTACTATAATATCCATGCTAGTTTATTTTCTTTTTCCTGCTTTCTTCTTGTGTGTTTATTAAACCTTAAGAAAAACAAAAACAAAATTAGTAGTTAGTTTACTTTTCTTGCTATAGTAGTAATAATTAAAAAGAAAACCCAAAAAGATTTCCCGTTCTTCTTTTTCTTGTTGGGAGCTTTGCCATGTAAATAGTTGTATTTCTTTTCTTTGGGGTCGATAGGAGAAGACCATAATTAAATTGTTGAAGTGGCTCTTATATGCATTATTGTTGATATAACCAAGAGCCCATATTGCCTTGTCTTCTCCTGTTTATTGAATGCTTGCAGATTCCAGCTTAGTCCAATGCACGTGCACTCTTATTATTATTCACACCGTTCGGTCATGCAAGTGAAAGGCAATTATGATGATATAAGATGGACTGACTGAGATGAGAAAAGCTGGTATGAACTTGACCTCTCTTGTTTTTGTAAATATGATGAGTTCATCGTTCCTGATTCAGCTTATTATGGATAAACATGTTTGCAATGACAATTAGAGATCATAGTTGCTTGTGCCATGTTTAATTAGCTATGAGTTATAATGATTTACCTTGCGTGACAACATGCTATTAAAATGGTTGTGATGTGGTATGATGGGGTGGTATCCTCCTTTGAATGATTTAAGTGACTTGACTTAGCACATGTTCACACATGTAGTTGAAACAAATCAACATAGCCTTCACGATATTTATGTTCATGGTGGATTATATCCTACTCATGCTTGCATCCAATGTTTATTAATTTTAATGCATGTTCATGGCTATTGTCGCTCTCTAGTTGGTCGCTTCCCAGTCTTTTGCTAGCCTTCACTTGTACTAAGTGGGAATACTGCTTGTGCATCCAATCCCTTAAACCCCAAAGTTATTCCATATGAGTCCACCATACCTTCCTATATGCGGTATCTACCTGCCGTTCCAAGTAAATTTGTATGTGCCAAACTCTAAACCTTCAAATAAACATTCTGTTTTGTATGCTCGAATAGCTCATGTATCAACTAGGGCTGCACTTATCTTCCATGTTAGGCGGGTTATTCTCAAGAGGAGTGGACTCCGCTCCTCATTCACGAGAAAATGGCTGGTCTCCGGGATGCCCAGTCCCATGCTTTATGCAAACTAAATCAAAATAATTGCAAACAAAACTCCCCCTAGGAATGTTGCTAGTTGGAGACACTCGTTGTTTCGAGCAAGTCATGGATTGATGCTTGTTGGTGGAGGGGGAGTATAAACTTTACCATTCTGTTTGGGAACCGCCTATAATGTGTGTAGCATGGAAGATATTGCCATCTCTTAGTTGTTATGTTGACAATGAAAGTATGCTGCTCAAAATATTATTTATCTCTATTTCAAAACCGAGCTCTGGCACCTCTACAAATCCCTGCTTCCCTCTACGAAGGGCCTATCTATTTACTTTTATGTTGAGTCATCACCCTCTTATTAAAAGCACTAGCTGGAGAGCACAACTGTCATTTGCATTCATTACTATTAGTTTATATTGGGTATGACTATGATTGGATCTCTTTTACCATGAATTACAATGTCTAGTCAGTCCTTGATCTTTAAAGGTGCTCTGCATTTATGTTTTGCGGTCTCAGAAAGGTCTAGCGAGATACCATCTTGTTATATTATATCATGATTGTTTTGAGAAAGTGTTGTCATCCGAGATTTATTATTATCGCTTGCTAGTTGATTATGCCATTGATATGAGTAAACATGACACCTGAGAATTATTGCAAATATGGTTAGTTATAATCTTTGCTGAAAACTTGAATGCTGGCTTTACATATTTACAACAACAAGAGCAAATAGAGTTTGTAAAAGTTTTTCTTTTTCACTTTCAGTTTGTCAACTGAATTGCTTGAGGACAAGCAAAGGTTTAAGCTTGGGGGAGTTGATACATCTCCGTCGTATCTACTTTTCCAAACACTTTTGCCCTTGTTTTGGACTCTAACTTGCATGATTTGAATGGAACTAACCCGGACTGACGCTGTTTTCAGCAGAATTGCCATGATGTTATTTATGTGCAGAAACAAAAGTTCTCGGAATGACCTGAAACTTCACGGAACAACTTTTCAGAAATAATAAAGAATCCTTGCAAAAGATGAAGGCCAGGGGGCCCACCACCTGTCCATGAGGGTGGGGGCATGCCCCCTACCTCGTGGGCCCCCTGGAGCTCCTCCGACGCCAACTCCAACTCTATATATTTGCTTTCGGGGAGAAAAAAATCAAGGAGAAGAAATCATCGCGTTTTACGATACGGAGCCGCCACCAAGTGATATGTCTCCAACGTATCTATAATTTTTGATTGCTCCATGCTATATTATCTACTGTTTTGGGCAATATTGGGCTTTATTTTCCACTTTTATATTACTTTTGGGACTAACCTATTAACCGGAGGCCCAGCAAAGACTTGCTGTTTTTTGCCTATTTCAGTATTTCGAAGGAACGGAATATCAAACGGAGTCCAAACGGAATGAAATCTTTGGGAACGTGATTTTCTCATCGGATAAGATCCAGGAGACTTGCACCCTCGGTCAAGAAAGGAGGGAGGTGGCCACGAGGGTGGAGGGCGCCCCCCCTAAGGCGCGCCCCTGCCTCGTGGGCCCCTCGAAGCTCCACCGATGTACTCCTTCCTCCTATATATACCTACGTACCCCCAACAGATCAGATACGGAGCCAAAAACCTAATTCCACCGCCGCAACTTTCTGTATCCACGAGATCCCATCTTGGGGCCTGTTCCGGAGCTCCGCCGGAAGGGGATTCCACCACGGAGGGCTTCTACATCATCATCATAGCCTCTCTGATGAAGTGTGAGTAGTTTACTTCAGACCTTCGGGTCCATAGTTAGTGGCTAGATGGCTTCTTCTCTCTTTTTGGATCTCAATACAATGTTCTCCCCTTCTCTCATGGAGATCTATTCGATGTAATCTTCTTTTTGCGGTGTGTTTGTTGAGACCGATGAATTGTGGGTTTATGATCAAGATTATCTATGAGCAATATTTGAATCTTCTCTGAATTCTTTTATGTATGATTGAGTTATCTTTGCAAGTCTCTTCGAATTATCCGTTTGGTTTGGCCAACTAGATTGGTAGTTCTTGCAATGGGAGAAGTGCTTAGCTTTGGGTTCAATCTTGTGGTGTCCTTACCCAGTGACAGAAAGGGTTGCAAGGCACGTATTGTATTGTTGCCATTGAGGATAACAAGATGGGGTATTTATCATATTGCATGAACTTATTCCTCTACATCATGTCATCTTGCTTAAGGCGTTACTCTGTTTTCATTAACTTAATACTCTAGATGCATGTTGGATAGCGGTCGATGAGTGGAGTAATAGTAGTAGATGCAGGCAGGAGTCGGTCTACTTGTCTCGGACGTGATGCCTATATACATGATCATACCTAGATATTCTCATAACTATGCTCAATTCTGTCAATTGCTCAACAGTAATTTGTTCACCCACCGTAAAATACTTATGCTCTTGAGAGAAGCCACTAGTGAAATCTATGGCCCCCGGGTCTATTTTCATCATATTAATCTTCCTACGCTTTATTAGTGCTTTGCTTTTCTATTTTGCCTTTTATTTTACTTTGCATATTTATACCAAAAATACCAAAAATATTATCTATCATCTCTATCAGATCTCACTCTCGTAAGTGACTATGAAGGGATTGACAACCCCTATTCGCGTTGGTTGCGAGGATTTATTTGCTTTGTGTAGGTACGAGGGACTTGCGCGTGGCCTCCTACTGGATTGATACCTTGGTTCTCAAAAACTGAGGGAAATACTTACGCTACTCTGCTGCATATCCTCTCCTCTTCGGGGAAAACCAACGCAAGCTCAAGACGTAGCAAGAAGGATTTCTGGCGCCGTTGCCGGGGAGTCTACGCAATAGTCAACATACCAAGTACCCATCACAATCCCTTATCTCTCGCATTACATTATTTGCCATTTGCCTCTCGTTTTCCTCTCCCCCACTTCAACCTTACTATTTTGTTTGCCCTCTCTTTCCCTATCTTCTTCTCCTTTTTTCGTTTGCCTCTCCGTTGCCATGGCCGAATCAAAAAGAACTAAGGGCCCTTTCCTAGGTTCTAGTACCTTGGATAACCCCTCTATCCTCTCTAAGCTCATGAATAATGATGCTATAGAAAGACCCACCGGGGTCTCCAATGAGAGCTTGAATAATTTTGATGAGGATGACTCTGGAATTTTTCGCTATTTACTTGATGAGTCTTTAAAAGATGCTTGGGATAGGTTACTTAGGATTTGGGCTAGCTATGTAGCACAATATCAAATTGAGGTTTACTTAAAGAGTTTCTATGTTGGATTGCCCGCTTCTTTCAAACAAGTTTTAGACTCTATTTTTGATGAAGGTTTTCTTGAAGGGGATGCTATAGATACCTATGAAAGAATGAAAACTATAATTGGGCACCCCATGAATGATAAGGTTGAATCAACTACTCTCTTGTGCTTTTATCAGAATGAAATTATTAAAGAGATGAAGTCTAGTTTAGAGGCAAACTTCCGTAACGTGCTTAATCTTACTTCTTCCATTAATGTCCATGTGCTTACCTCAAATAGAAGAATGAATTCCATAGAAAGGAGATCCTCTTCTCCGAGTGCCAAAGATGGCACCCGTTAGATCTATCCTTGCTTTTATGCCTAGCTAGGGGCGTTAAACGATAGCGCTTGTTGGGAGGAAACCCAATTTTATTTTTAGTTTTTTAGTTTTTGTTTCTATTTAGGAATAAATAATCCATCTACCTTCTGTTTAGATGTATTTTTATGTTTTAATTAGTGTTTGTGCCAAGTTAAACCTATAGGATCTTCTTGGACAATAGTTGTTTGATCTTGCTGTAATTTCCAGAAACTTTCGGTTCACGAAAACAATTATTAAAAATCACCAGAACGTGAAAAAATAGTTATTCCAATTGCTGATGATCAATAAAAAAATTGCATAGGTCTTCCTATTTTGGCTGAATTTTTGGAGTTCCAGAAGTTTGCGTTAGTTACAGATTACTACAGACTGTTCTGTTTTTGACAGATTCTGTTTTCGTGTGTTGTTTGCTTATTTTGATGAATCTATGGCTAGTAAAATAGTTTATAATCCATAGAGAAGTTGGAGTACAGTAGGTTTAACACCAATATAAATAAAGAATGAGTTCATTACAGTACCTTGTTTTCTTTCGCTAACGGAGCTCACGAGATTTCTGTTGAGTTTTGTGTTGTGAAGTTTTCAAGTTTTGGGTGAATTTTTTTGATGGATTATGGAACAAGGAGTGGCAAGAGCCTGAGCTTGGGGATGCCCATGGCACCCCCATGATAATCCAAGGACACCAAAAATTCAAAGCTTGGGGATGCCCCGGAAGGCATCCCCTCTTTCGTCCACTTCTATCGGTAACTTTACTTGGAGCTATATTTTTATTCACCACACGATATGTGTTTTGCTTGGAGCGTTTTGTATTATTTGCGTCTTTGCTTGTTAGTTTACCACAATCATCCTTGCTGTACACACCTTTGGAGAGAGCCATACATGAATTGGAATTTGTTAGAATACTCTATGTGCTTCATTTATATCTTTTGAGCCGTATAGTTTTGCTCTATGTGCTTCACTTATATCTTTTGAGCTTTATAGTTTGCTCTAGTACTTCACTTATATCTTTTAGAGCACAGTGGTGGATTTGTTTTAAAGAAACTATTGATTTCTCATGCTTCACTTAGATTATTTTGAGAGTCTCAAATAGCATGGTAATTTGCTTAAAATAATAATATGCTTGGTATTCAAGATTTGTAAAACTTTCTTTTGAGTGCGTTGAATACTAAGAAAAGTTTGATGCTTGAAAATTGTTTCGAGATATGGAGGTGATAATATCAAAATCGTGCTAGTTGAGTAGTTGTGAATTTGAGAAATGCTTGTGTTGAAGTTTGCAAGTCCCGTAGCATGCATGTATGGTAAACATTATGTAACAAATTTGA
Source organism: Aegilops speltoides (assembly GCA_021437245.1). Taxonomy (NCBI): domain Eukaryota; kingdom Viridiplantae; phylum Streptophyta; class Magnoliopsida; order Poales; family Poaceae; genus Aegilops; species Aegilops speltoides. Next base: position 29,865 of record JAHHZJ010003357.1, read on the forward strand.
AACATGAGGTGTTATTTGATTGTCCTCCTTATGAGTGGCGGTCGGGGACGAGCGATGGTCTTTTCCTACCAATCTATCCCCCTAGTAGCATGTAGCGACCCGACCCGAATGGATCAAGTCTCTATGCTTAAGTGTCATCCCTGGATCGGTGTAACACCCCGGATGTATCTTTCCATATTTGTAACTCCAACTCTTGCCATTTTCGGATATGTGCTATGATATTCCCTCTGTGGTTGGGTTTTGTTTTCATTTTGCATTTTGTTCATGTCATGCATCTCATATCATGTCATCATGTGCATCTCATTTGCATACATGTTCGTCTCATGATTCCGAGCATATTCCCGTCATCCATTTTGCAATCCGACACTCCTATGTTCCCCGGCGACCCTCTTGTCCTTTTTCCGTAAAGGGTGTTGAACATTCTCGAATGGACCGAGCCTTGCCAAGTGGCCCTGGTATAGTACCGTAGACCACCTGTCAAGTTTCGGGTCATTTGGAGTTCGTTTGGTACTCCAACAGTTAACCGCACCCTCAGAAAGGCCTCTTTTAAGTTGCAGCCCAACAACCCTCCAAAACAGCCCATTAACCCATCTAAGTCACCTCCATGCCCTCGTCGTTCGATCACGATCGTGGGCGAAAACTACACCTCATTTGGAGTCTCCTAGCTCCTCTATCTCTATTTAAAGACCTCCCCAAAATCCGGAAAACCCTAAAATTTCTCTCGCGCCACGGACACGTCCGGACGGAGCGGACGCGTCCGCCGCCGCCGGACGATCGCCCGTTGCCACGTGTCCGCCGCCGCCATTCCCGCGCCAGGCCGCCGCGCCCAGCTCAGACGCTGCCCTGTCTGCCGCGCGCCGCCACTGCTGTCGCCGCACATTGCTGCCATGCCTGCTGCTGCTGCGCCCGCTCTGCCTCCGCGCCCAGCGCTCCGGCCCTTGCCGCCGTCGCCTCGGCTGCCGTCACCTCCAGCAGCGATGTTGCTGTCGCCGCCGCCTGCCTCCCGTGAAGCTTCAGCCATAGGCTGCCGCCGCTGCCGCCGCCTCAAGTCTGCCGTCCCGCGCCCGGGCGAATCCGCCACCCGCCCCGGATCCGCGCCTAACTCCTCCGCCGCCGCCCCGACCTCCACTCCGGCGAGCCGCTCCGGCCACGCCTCGGTTCGCGTGCCAGGAAACCCTAGGTTGACCTTCTTCCCCCCCCACGAATTCGTCTAAGTCTTTTTCTGTCATAAATTTCGTGCAGTTTTCATAGCATCACATCTCCGCAACCGTAGCTCCGTTTTGGGCGTATAATATGTCAGATTGTTCGCCTCGAAGAGTACATCATTTCATTCCATTGCATCATTTACATTTGAGCTCATCTTGATGCCCGAAATGCTGTTGGAAGTTGGCTTCAGATCGTTAGTTTCAGAATCTTATCAGTTCGAGCTTTTTTGTCATTTTTGCCATGAATTATGTGTGCACCCTATGAACTTGAGTCCTACATGTGAGTTGAACATTGCCATGCCATTTTTCCAGGGGTGTTTGCTATGTATTTTTGTGAGTTATGTGTTGACTAGTACAAGCATGCAAAGTAGGGATGATGATATTGCTGATTTCAGGAACTTAGTGATTTCACTAAGTCTTGTCCTGCTGTTAATTTTATGCCATATGTTCATGTTGTTACAGAGAGATCCATGCCCTTTTTGAATATGATCAGTAAGGGTGTTTTGAACATATGGATGTGCTCTATCCATCCATGTCTTTGTTGGTATTTATGGAGTAGTGTAGCATGTCTTTTTCGTGCTCTACTTTTGCTTGAAAATGTTTCCTGGCAGACTGTTTGTGTGAGATTCAATTTTCACGAGGTCGTTGTAGTTGGTCCGTGTATGCTATGATGTTGTTCTTGCCATGTATAGCTCCTATGCCATGTCTTCTTGATGGGTGTATGCTTAGTTTATCATGAGGTGCTCTGTAGTGAGTGCATCGAGCTCACTTAACATGCCATGTTGAATCTGTTTTTGCCATGTCCTGATATTTCACTAAGTCTGAAATCTGTAATAATACTTGCAATGTTTACATGGGTGCCATCATTTCTTAAGGTCCTTTTTGGCTTATGGTCAGTAAGGGACTATTGAAATATGCTTTGAGTAGAATCATGTCATGCCTTGCTTTGCTATTATAAGTTCCTGTAGCATGTTGTTTGCTTGCTCTAAACATGCCTTCCTGATGTTAATTCCTGCCATGTTAGTATTTTCACTAAGTCTGTGAACCTGATATTTTGAGCACTTTCACCATGCTTGTTTGAACATGTTATGATGTGATTTAGCCGTAGCTCAGTGTTCCTCTATTGTTAAGCATCTCCTGTAGTTCGCTGCCATATGCTTTGTTTTTATGTTGGGGTGATGTAGCATAGTTTCGTGTTGCGTGCTAAGTAGCATCGGGCTGTTAAACGCAGATTTGCGTCATTCTTGTTTTGCTTGTCATTTGCAAACCGTGCATCCGATTCCGGTGATCTTTATATCGATTTCAACCGAAATCACTCCATCTTTCCAGCGGCATACTTGGTTTGCCAAGTTGATGCCCGGTTCATCATTTTCCTTCCGGAGCATACATATGCATTGCATATCACATCTCGCATAGCATGTCATGTATTGCATCATATTGCTTGTGCATTGTTCCTTGTTTGATTGTGGTTCCGTTGCTTGTGTTCTTGCTTTGGGTAGAGCCGGGAGACGAGTACGTGAACGAGGAACCTGTTGAGAACGCCTACGAAGATCAAGCCTTCGACAACTCTGAGAACCTTACAGGCAAGATGACCATACCTCCGAAATCACTTCTATCTTTGCTTGCTAGATGCTCGCTCTTTTGCTATGCCTATGCTGCGATACCTACCACTTGCTATACCATGTCACCCATGTTGCCATGTCAAACCTCTAACCATCCTTGTCCTAGCAAACCGTTGATTGGCTATGTTGCCGCTTTGCTCAGCCCCTCTTATAGCGTTGCTAGTTGCAGGTGAAGATGAAGTTTGTTCCTTGTTGGAACACGGATATTTTGGGATATCACAATATCTATTGTTTTAATTAATGCATCTATATACTTGGTAAAGGGTGGAAGGCTCGGCCTTATGCCTGGTGATTTGTTCCACTCTTGCCACCCTAGTTTCCGCCATACCGTGTTATGTTCCTTGATTTTGCGTCCCTTACGCGGTCGGGTGATTTATGGGACCCCTTGACAGTTCGCTTTGAATAAAACTCCTCCAAGAAGGCCCAACCTTGGTTTTACCATTTGCCACCTACACCCCTTTTTCCCTTGGGTTTTCGCGAGCCCGAGGGTCATCTTTATTTTAGCCCCCGGCCGGTGCTCCTTCGAGTGTTGGTCCGAATCGAGTAGATCTGGGGCCCCTTGGGGAAACTCGAGGTCTGGTTTTACTCAGAGGATGTCTCATCCGGTGCCCCGAGAACGAGATATGTGCAGCTCCTATCGGGATTTGTCGGCACATCGGGCGGCTTTGCTGGTTTAGTTTTACCATTGTCGAAATGTCTTGATGTACCGGATACCGAGTCCGATCGGAGTGTCTTGGGTGAAGGTTTATTCCTTCGTTGACCGTGAGAGCTTGTTATGGGCTGTTGGGACACCCCGCAGGTATTATCTTTCAAAGCCGTGCCCGCGGTTATGAGGCGATGGGAATTTGTTAATGTCCGGTTGTAGAAAACCGAAGTTGACCTTAATTAAAATACATCAACCGTATGTAACCGTGATGGTCTCTTCTCGGCGGAGTCCGGGAAGTGAACATGGTGTTGGAGTTATGCTTGACGTAATTAGTCAGGATCACTTCTTGATCGCTAATAGTTTCACGACCGCGCCTTGCTTCTCTTCTCGCTCTCTTTTGCGATGTAGCCACCATATATGCTAGTCGCTTGCAGCAGCCCCTCCTTTTGACACCAACCTTCCCTTAAGCTTAAATAGTCTTGATCTCGCGGGTGTGAGATTGCTGAGTCCCTGTGGCTCACTGATTCTACCAAAACTGATGCAGGTACCGGTGATGCCAGCGCAGATGGCGCAACTGAGCTGAAGTGGGAATATGATGAGGCCCTTGGTCGATACTATGTTTCCTTTCCGGACGATTAGTAGTGGAGCCCAGTTGGGGCGATCGGGGATTTGTGTTGCATTTGGGGTACTTCTTTTATTTTGGTTCCGTAGTCGGACCTTGATTGTATCTGGATGATGTAATGCTTTATTCATGTATTGTGTGAAGTGGCGACTATAAGCCAACTATGTATCTTTTCCCTTATGTATTACATGGATTGTGCGAAGATTACCTCACTTGCGACATTGCTTTCAATGCGGTTATGCCTCTAAGTCGTGCTTCGACACGTGGGAGATATAGCCGCATCGAGGGCGTTACAAGTTGGTAATCAGAGCCATCCCCGACCTTAGGAGCCCCCACTGCTTGATCGTTTTTAGTGGCCGAGTTGTGTCTAGAAAAATGTTTTGAGTCATTTAGGTTTATATATATCGGAGAGTTTTGGAATTCTTTTTACTCCCCAGTCCCTTCGACCTTCTGGTGAGGTATCCTGACGTAGAGTTTTGACTCTTCTCTTCTCAAATTTCACTAAATTTTTTTTTAGGATCACGCGGGTATCTTAGAATCGTTCCGATGGTTTTATGATGACAACATTGTCTTGGTTGCCTCGACATTTAGGGGTTGTGGCGGTGTCCGGGAGTTGAGCTCCGAGGTGTTGTCGCCATAATTTTATCGCTGCAGTTCGAATACCGAGTTTAGTACGCCGACATCGAAAATCTCTTTTATGCGATCAGTTGGTGAGATAACCCGCTAACCCAAAGATCGTGGTGAGTACGGAGTATTGCCATGACTCAGATAACGGATGCTTTTCAAGGTTGAGGTACATGATTTCGAAGGTTTCTTGGTTATGTGTTGAAGGATGGATACAATGGATGTAGGGATTGTTAGCTTGGGTGAGATATATATTGCTCCCAGTATCCCCAACACCGATTGCATAACCGGAAAGTTTCGGGAGTTTATAGGTGGGATTCAAGTAGCTCTAGCATTTCTTCCGCATATATTTGGTTTGTGATTGGGTAATCCTTACCACTTATTTGTTCCATTCATACCTTGTTTTTATGTTTATTCATCAATCTCTTATCAAGTGGCTTCTCACCTTTATGGACGGATGTTTACTTTGGAATTCATTCGCTCATCCTTGTTCAATGTTTATTGTAAAGACTATATGTTGCAATTTCTATCCGCTGATTCAACTTGTCTATCTCGTCAATCAAGATGCTAACGGATGTCACCCTCTTCAGATGGCTCCTCCAACGCGCCGTAATCCGGAACGCAGTGATGGGAGTCGCTAACCCTCCACCTCCACCTCCGCCCGGAGGCATGGCAAACTTTGATGGCTACCACTAACGCCAACGCCGCTTGTTGATCCAGGTGATGCAAGAGCGTAACCAAGGCCAAGGCAACCAAGGGAATCAAGGTCAAGGGCAGTTCTATCATCAGCCACGCTTCCTACACTCAACCAATTCCTTGCAAATCAGCCAAAGTCTTTCACCATCGTGCCGAGGCCACACACGCCGACGATTGGCTCGTGGATATCATCAAGCACTTGAATGCAGCAATGTCGACACGAGGACTACGTCAAGTTCGCGGCTTTTCAGCTCAAGGATCAGGCAGCTGATTGGTTCCAACAATACAAGGATTCTAGAGGTGGTCGAGTGATTACTTGACTGATTTTGCCGGGACTTTAAAGCTCACCACATTCCTACCAAGTGTTGTTGAGAGCAAGCGTGAGGAGTTCCGCAATCTCAAGCAAGGAAACATGTCGATGTACTGAATACAACATACAGATTTGTAAACTTGCTCGATTCGCTAAACAAGACGCTCTGATGAGAAAAGTATGATCTATCGCCAGAGGTGGTCTTAGAGAGGATCTGCAGTTATCTCTTGTTCTTTCCGAGCCTACTCAGTTTGATCAATTCTATAATATGGCACTCAAGCTAGAAGGTGCTCAGCTCAAGTGTGAGGCTTCAAAGAAGAGAAACAGGATGCGATTCAGTCTTCTTCTTCCTCTCAAGTGGCAGCAAAGCAGCAAAGTTTTACCTTCCTCCTCCTCCGTTCTGGCCGGCCTTATCGCAGAAGAACTCGGTGGTCGTGGATCTTCCCACCCACCCAACCCAAGCTACGTAACAAGTCTCAGCCTCAAGCTCCAAGGTCAAATGCTCCTTATCACCGTCCGCCTCAGAGGTGACTTGCAACAAGTGCCAGCAGAAAGGTCACTATGCTAACAAATGCCATAACCAAAGGCGCCTTCCGCCTCCTCCTCCGTGAGGTCTTCAAGCAATGCAAGTGGTCAAGCATAATCCCAAGTATGCAAAGGTGAATATGATGAATGCAGCTCAAGCAGAGGATTCTTGAGATGTGATCATGGGTAATCTTCCGTTAATGATATTCTGCAAAAGTCTTATTTGATCTTGGTGCATCGCATTCTTTCTTGTCATATCCTTTTGCATGAAGCTACGTTTTGACACAGAGGTGTTGTCCAAAGTTATGCAAGTTGTTTCTCCGGAAAACTTATGACTTCTAGTTTGGTTGCTCTGATGTTTCCATCCGGTTCGGCGACTATAGATTTTGCTAAACCAATTGTCCTTGGTGACTCGATATTGATCTAATTCTCGGGATGGATGGCTTTCAAAGACAAGGCTCAGCTTGATTGTGCTGCCGGACAAATTCAATTGACACACCCTTCCGAGGATGTTATCATCTATGCCGCCGTGATGAAACCGTTCGGTTGTTTTCTCTCAATGAGAAGGAGAGTTGATGCTATCTCTCAAATTCCAATCGCTTGTGAGTACCAAGATGTCTTCCCGTAAGAGCTTCGGGTATGCCTCCTCATCGCCACGGTCGAATTCAGTTATCGATCTTGAGCCCGGCATCGAACCCGCTTGCAAGCCGCCTTACAAGCTTGGACCCAAGGAGCTGAAGGAATTGAAGAAGCAGCTCGATGAACAAGAGCGTCTGGTTTGATCGGACCGAGTTCATCTCCATGGGGATGTGGAGTTCTTTTGTCCGTAAGAAGGATGGCACGGACCGACTTTGTGTTGATTACCGCCCATTGAATAAGAAGACAATCAAGAACAAGTATCCACTTCCCAACATCAATGAGCTATTCGAGCAACTCAAAGGTGCTAAAGTTTTCTCCAAGCTTGACCTTCAGATGGGTTATCATCGATTCGCATTCATGAACAAGATATTCCCAAGACAAAGATTCGTAACAAGCTTTGGTTCTTATGAATATCTTGTCATGTCTTTCGCCTTGTCAATGCTCCTCCAACTTTCTCTCGCATGATGAACTTTATCTTCAACCCCTACACAAATGATTTCGTCTTGGTGTATCTCGATGATATTTTGGTCTTCTCCAAGAACAAGCAGGATCATGCCAAACATTTGCGATTGGTGCTCGACAAGCTCATAGAGCATCAATTCTATGCGAAGTTTTCCAAATGTGAGTTCTGGCTTGATGAAGTTCTTTATCTTGGTCATATCATCTCCGCCAAGGGCATCACTGTTAATCCCGAGAAGGTGTCTTCAGTTCTGAATTGGGAACCTCCTCAGAATGTCAAGCAGCTCCGCAGTTTTCTCGGTCTTGCAAGCTATTGTCGAAGATTCGTTGAGAATTTCTCCAAGATTGCAAAGCCTCTTTCCAACCTCCTCCAGAAGCATGTCAAGTATGTCTGGACGCCTGAGTGTGATGTCGCTTTCAACACCCTCAAAGAGAAGCTAGTCACAGCTCCTGTGTTGACTCCTCCTGATGAATCCAAGCCATTCGAAGTTTTCTGTGATGCTTCCTTGCAAGGTCTCGGTGCTGTGTTAATGCAAGAGAAGAAAGTTGTGGCCTATACCTCTCGCCAAATTGAAGCCCAACGAAAAGAACTACCCCACTCACGATCTTGAGTTGGCGGCGATTGTCCATGCATTGATAACATGGAGATCGAGGGGAACGAGTAATTTCAAAAATTTCCTACGTACACGCAAGATCATGGTGATGCATAGCAACGAGAGGGAGAGTGTTGTCTCGTACCCTCGTGAGACCAAGCGAAGCGATCACAACGTAGAGGAAGTAGTCGACGTTCTCCTCGCGATCCGACCGATCCGGCGCCATTACTCCGGCGCCCGAGTTCTTGACACACGACAGCTCGATGACGTCCCTCAGACTCCGATCCAGCCGAGTGTCGAGGGAGAGTTCCGTCAAGACGACAGCGTGGGACGATCTTGATGTTTCACCGCGCAGGGCTTCGCTTAAGCTTCGCGACAGTATGACCGAGGTGGAATATGGTGGAGGGGGCACCGACACGGCTAAGGAACGATCCGTAGATCAAACTTGTGTGTCCTAGGGTGCCCCCCTGCCTCAGATATAAAGGAGCAAGGGGAGGGGGCGGCCGGCCAAGGAGGCGCGGCCAGGAGTCCTACTCCCTCTGGGAGTAGGATTCCTCCAATCCTAGTTGGAATAGGATTCCTGAGGGGAAAGAGAGAGAGGGGTCGCCCCTTTCCTAGTCCTAGTAGGACTAGGGAAAGGGGGAGGCTGTGCCACCTAGGGCTGGCCCTTTCTCCTTTCCACCAAGGCCCACTATGGCCCATTTACCTCCGGGGTTCCGTAACCTCCCGGTACTCAATAAATTCTGTTTTACTTGGAACCATTCCAACTCCAAACATAGGCTTCCAATATATCAATCTTTATGTCTCGACCATTTCGAGACTCCTCGTCATGTCCGTGATCACATCCGGACTCGAACTTCTTTGGTACATCAAAATACATAAACTCATAATAACCGCCATCGAAACCTTAAGCGTGCGGACCCTACGGTTCGAGAACAATGTAGACATGACCTAGAACTATTCTCGTCAATAACCAATAGCGGACCTGGATGCCCATATTGGTTCCTACATATTCTACGAAGATCTTTGTCGGTCGGACCAGATAACAACATACGTTGTTCCCTTTGTCATCGGTATGTTACTTGCCCGAGATTCGATCGTCGGTATCCAATACCTAGTTCAATCTCGTTATCGCAAGTCTCTTTACTCGTTCCGTAATACATCATCTCACAACTAACTCATTAGTTGTAGTGCTTGCAAGGCTTGAGTGATGTGTATTACCGAGAGGGCCCAGAGATACCTCTCCGACAATCGGAGTGACAAAACCTAATCTCAAATACGCCAACCCAACATCCGCCTTTGGAGACACCTGTAGTACTCCTTTATAATCACCCGCCACGTTGTGACGCTTGGTAGAACCCAAAGTGTTCCTCCGTAAACGGAGTTGCATAATCTCATAGTTACAGGAACATGTATATGTCATGGATAAAAGCAGAGCAACATACTAAACGATCGTGTGCTAAGCTAATGGAATGGGTCATGTCAATCGATCATTCTACTAATGATGTGACCTTGTTAATCAAATAACAACTCTTTGTTCATGGTTAGGAAACATAACCATCTTTGATTAACAAGCTAGTCTAGTAGAGGCATACTAGTGACATATTGTTTTGTCTATGCATTCACACATGTATCATGTTTCCGGTTAATACAATTCTAGCATGAATGATAAACATTTATCATGAAATAAGGAAATAAATAATAACTTTATTATTGCCTCTAGGGCATATTTCCTTCATCTCCCACTTGCACTAGAGTCAATAATCTAGATTACATAGTAATGATTCTAACACCCATGGAGTCTTGGTGCCGATCATGTTTTGCTCGTGGAAGAGGCTTAGTCAACGGGTGCGCAACATTCAGATCCGTATGTATCTTGCAAATCTCTATGTCTCCCACCGGACTAAGTCCCGGATGGAATTGAAGCGTCTCTTGATGTGCTTGGTCCTCTTGTGAAATCTGGATTCCTTTGCTAAGGCAATTGCTCGAAGATTGTCACGAAGATTTTCATTGGACCCGATGCACTAGGTATGACACCTAGATCGGATATGAACTCCTTGATCCAGACTCCTTCATTAGCTGCTTCGAAGCTGCTATGTACTCCGCTTCACATGTAGATCCCGCCACGACGCTTTGTTTAGAACTGCACCAACCGACAGCTCCTCCGCTTAGTGTAAATACGATCCGGTCTGCGATTTAGAATCGTCCGGATCGTTGTCAAAGCTTGCATCAACGTAACTGCCATCGATGAGCTCTTTGTCACCTCCATATACGAGAAACATATCCTTAGTCCTTTTCGTATTTCAGATGTTCTTGACCGCTGTCCGATGATCCACTCTGGATTACTTTGGTACCTCCTCGCTAAACTTATAGCAAGGCACACATCAGGTCTGGTACACACATTGCATACATGATAGAGCCTATGGCTGAAGCATAGGAACATCTTTCATTTTCTCTATCTTCTGCAGTGGTCGGGCATTGAGTCTTACTCAACTTCACACCTTGTAACACAGTGCAAGAACCCTTTCTTTGCTTGATCCATTTTGAACTTCTTCAAAATTTTGTCAAGGTATGTGCTTTGTGAAAGTCCAATCAAGCGCCTTGATCTATCTCTATAGATCTTAATGCCCAATATGTAAGCAGCTTCACCGAGGTCTTTCATTGAAAAACTCTTATTCAAGTATCCCTTTATGCTATCCAGAATTCTATATCATTTCCGATCAGCAATATGTCATCTACATATAATATCGTAAATGCTACAGAGCTCCCACTCACTTTCTTGTAAATACAGGCTTCTCCAAAAGTCTCAGACAAACCCAAATGCTTTGATCACACTATCAAAGCGCTTATTCCAACTCCGAGATGCTTGCACCAGTCCATAGATGGATCGCTGGAGCTTGCACACTTTGTTAGCTCCCTTTGGATCGATAAAACCTTCTCGTTGCATCATATACAACTCTTCTTCCGTAAATCCATTCAGAATGCGTCTTTACATCCATTTGCCAAATTTCATAATCATAAAATGCGGCAATTGCTAACATGATTCGGACGGACTTAAGCATCGCTACGGGTGAGAAGGTCTCATCGTAGTCAATCCCTTGAACTTGTCGAAAACCTTTTGCGACAAGTCGAGCTTTATAGACGATAACATTACCGTCGTCGGTCTTCTTCTTGAAGATCCACTTGTTTTCTATTGCTTGCCACCCTCGGGCAAGTCAACCAAAGTCCATACTTTGTTTTCATACATGGATCCCATCTCGATTTCATGGCCTCAAGCCATTTTATGAATCTGGGCTCACCATCGCTTCTTCATAGTTCGTAGGTTCATCATGATCTAGTAGCATGACTTCCGAACAGGATTACCGTACCACTCAGTGCGGATCTTACTCGTTGATCTACGAGGTTCTGAATAACTTGATCTGAAGTTTCATGATCAACATCATCAACTTCCTCACTACTTGGTGTAGATGTCTCGTAAACCGGTTTCGCGACGAACTACTTTCAAGTAAGGGAGAAGGTACTATTACCTCATCAAGTTCCACTTTCCTCCCACTCACTTCTTTCGAGAGAAACTCCTTCTCTAGAAAGGGTCCATTCTTAGCAACGAATGTCTTGCCTTCGGATCTGTGATAGAAGGTGTACCCAACTGTCTCCTTTGGGTATCCTATGAAGACACATTCGATTTGGGTTCGAGCTTATCAGGTTGAAGCTTTTCACATAAGCATCGCATCCCCAAACTTTAAGAAACGACAACTTTGGTTTCTTGCCAAACCACAGTTCATAAGGTGTCGTCTCAACGGATTTCGACGGTGTTCTATTCAGTGTGAATGCGGCCGTCTCTAGAGCATAACCCCAAAACGATAGCGGTAAATCTGTAAGAGACATCATAGATCGCACCATATCTAGTAAAGTACGACACGACGCTCGGACACACCATTACGCTGTGGTATTCCGGTGGCGTAAGTTGCTAAACTATTCCGCATTGTTTCAAATGTAGACCAAACTCAGAACTCAAATATTCACCTCCACGATCGATCGTAGAAACTTAATTTTCTTGTTACGATGATTTTCAATTTCACTCTGAAATTCTTTGAACTTTTCAAATGTTTCAGACTTATGTTTCATTAAGTAGATATACCCATATCTCGCTTAAGTCATCTGTGAAGGTGAGAAAATAACGATATCCGCCACGAGCCTCAATATTCATCGGACCACATACATCTCGTATGTATGATTTCCAACAAATCTGTTGCTCTCTCCATAGTACCGAGAACGGGTTCTAGTCATCTTGCCCATGAGGCACGGTTCGCAAGTGCCAAGTGATTCATAATCAAGTGACTCCAAAAGTCCATCAAGATGGAGTTTCTTCATGCGCTTTACACCGATATGACCTAAACGGCAAGTGCCACAAATAAGTTGCACTATCATTATCAACTCTGCATCTTTTGGTTTCAACATTATGAATATGTGTATCACTACTATCGAGATTCATCAAAATAGACCACTCCTCAAGGGTGCATGACCATAAAAGATATTACTCATATAAATAGAACAACCATTATTCTCTCGATTTAAATGAATAACCGTCTCGCATCAAACAAGATCCAGATATAATGTTCATGCTCAACGCAGCACCAAATAACAATTATTTAGGTCTAAAACTAATCCCAAGGTAGATGTAGAGGTAGCGTGCCGACCGCGATCACATCGACTTTGGAACCATTTCCCACGCGCATCGTCACCTCGTCCTTTGCCGAGTTAAGCAATCAGTAGTCCCTGCTTTGAGTTGCAAATATTAGCAATGTAACCAGATCAAATACCCAGTGCTACTTGAGCTCTAGTAAGGTACACATCAATAACATGTATATCACATATACCTTTGTTCACCTTGCCATCCTTCTTATCCGCCAAATACTTGGGGCAGTTCCGCTTCAAAGGACTACCGCCTTAAAGTAGAAGCACTGGGATTTCAGGCTTAGGTCCAGACTTGGGTTTCTTCTCCTGAGCAAAGAACTTGCTTGCTGTTCTTCTTGAAGTTCCCTTCTTCTTCCCTTTGCCTTTCTTCTTGAAACTAGTGGTCTTATTGACCATCAACACTTGATGCTCCTTCTTGATTTCTACCTCCGCAGCCTTTAGCATTGCGAAGAGCTCTGTATAGTCTTTACTAACCCTTGCATATTATAGTTCATCACGAAGCCTTTGTAGCTTGGTGGCGGTGATTGAAGAATTTCATCAATGACACAATCATCCGGAAGATTAACTCCCAATTGTGTCAAGTGATTGTAGTACCCGGACATTACGAGTATGTGCTCACTAATGTAACTATTCTCCTCCATCTTGCAGCTATAGAACTTATTGGAGACTTCATATCTCTCAACGGGCATTCTGTTGAATATCAACTTCAACTCTGGAACATCTCATATGCTCCATGACGCTCAAAACGCCGTTGAAGTCCGGTTCTAAGCCGTAAAGCATGGCACATCGAACTATAGAGTAGTCATCGCTTTGCTCGCCAGACGTTCTTAACGTCGTCGGTTGCATCAAGAAGAGTCTGCACCTAGCGGTGCATCCAGACGTAACTCTTTCAGGCAGCAATGAGGATAATCCTCGAAGTTACGGACCCAATCCGTAATTGCTACCATCATCTTTCAACTTTGCTTTCTCAAGGAACGCATTAAAATTCAACGGAACAACAGACGAGCCATCTATCTACAATCAAACATAAACAAGCAAGATACTATCGGTACTAAGTTCATGATAAATTTAAGTTCAATTAATCATATTACTTAAGAACTCCCACTTAGAAAGACATCTCTAGTCATCCAAGTGATCACGTGATCCAAATCAACTAAACCATAACCGATCATCACGTGAAATGGAGTAGTTTTCAATGGTGAACATCTTATGTTGATCATATCTACTATATGATTCACGCCGACCTTTCGGTCTCCGTGTTCCGAGGCCATATCTCGCATATGCTAGGCTCGTCAAGTATAACCCGAGTATTCTGCGTGTGCAAAACTGGCTTGCACCCGTTGTAGATGGACGAGAGCTTATCACACCCCATCATCACGTGGTGTTTGGGCACGACGAACTTTGGCAACGGTGCATACCGGGAGAACACTTCTTGATAATTTAGTGAGAGATCATCTTATAATGCTACCGTCAATCAAAGCAAGATAAGATGCATAAAGGATAAACATCACATGCAAATCAATATAAGTGATATGATATGGTCATCATCATCTTGTGCTTCGTGATCTTCATCTCCGGAGCACCACCATGATCACCATCGTCACCGCGCGACACCTTGATCTCCATCGTAGCATCGTTGTCGCCTCGCCAATCTTATGCTTCTACGACTATCTCTACCGCTTAGTGATAAAGTAAAGCATTACAGTATGCGATTGCATTTCATACAATAAAGCGACAACCATATGGCTCCTGCCATTGCCGATAACCGGTTACAAAACATGATCATCTCATACAATAAAATATAGCATCACGCCTTGACCATATCACATCACAACATGCCCTGCAAAAACAAGTTAGACGTCCTCTACTTTGTTGTTGCAAATTTTACGTGGCTGCTACGGGCTTAAGCAAGAACCAGTCTCACCTACGCATCAAAACCACAACGATATTTCGTCAAATAGACTCCGCTTTAACCTTCTCAAGGACCGGGCGTAGCCACACTCAGTTCAACTAAAGTGAGAGAGACAGACACCCACCAGTCACCTTTAAGCAACGAGTGCTCGTGGCGGTGAAACCAGTCTCGCAGAAGCGCACGCGTAATGTCGGTCTGGGCCGCTTCATCTCACAATACCGCTGAACCAAAGTATGACATCTTTGGTAGGTAGTATGACTTGTATCGCCCACAACTCACTTGTGTTCTACTCGTGCAAAACATCAAACCATAAAACCTAGGCTCGGATGCCTTTGTAGGGGAACATAGTAATTTCAAAAATTTTCCCACGTACACGCAAGATCATGGTGATGCATAGCAACGAGAGGGAGAGTGTTGTCACGCACCCTCGTGAGACCCAAGCGAAGCGATCACAACGTAGAGGAAGTAGTCGACATTCTCCTCGCGATCCGACCGATCCGGCGCCGTTATCCAGCGCCCGAGTTCTTGACACACGACAGCTCGATGACGTCCCTCAGACTCGATCCAGCCGAGTGTCGAGGGAGAGTTCCACAAGACGACGGCGTGGCAGGACGATCTTGATGTTTCACCGGCGCAGGCTTCGCTTAAGCTTCATGACGGTATGACCGAGGTGGAATATGGTGGAGGGGGCACCGACACGGCTAAGGAACGATCCGTAGATCAAACTTGTGTGTCTAGGGTGCCCCCTGCCCCGTATATAAAGGAGCAGGGGAGGGGCCGGCCGGCCAAGGAGGCGCTGGCCAGGAGTCCTACTCCCTCGAGTAGGATTCCTCCAATCCTAGTTGGAATAGGATTCCGGAGGGGAAAGAGAGAGGGGGGGCCCCTTTCCTAGTCCTAGTAGGACTAGGGAAAGGGGAGGCGCTTGCCACCTAGGGCTGGCCCTTTCTCCTTTCCACCAAGGCCCACTATGGCCCATTTACCTCCGGGGTTCCAGTAACCTCCCTAAGACTCCAGAATTCCTGTTTTCGCCGGAACCATTCCAACTCCAAACATAGGCTTCCAATATATCAATCTTTATGTCTCGACCATTTCGAGACTCCTCGTCATGTCCGTGATCACATCCGGACTCAACTTCTTGGTACATCAAAATACATAAACTCATAATAACCGCCATCGAAACCTTAAGCGTGCGGACCCTACGGTTCGAGAACAATGTAGACATGACCTAGAACTATTCTCGGTCAATAACCAATAGCGGACCTGGATGCCCATATTGGTTCCTACATATTCTATGAAGATCTTTGTCGGTCGGACCAGATAACAACATACGTTGTTCCCTTTGTCATCGGTATGTTACTTGCCCGAGATTCGATCGTCGGTATCCAATACCTAGTTCAATCTCGTTATCGCAAGTCTCTTTACTCGTTCCGTAATACATCATCTCACAACTAACTCATTAGTTGTAGTGCTTGCAAGGCTTCAAAGTGATGTGTATTACCGAGAGGGCCCAGAGATACCTCTCCGACAATCGGAGTGACAAAACCTAATCTCAAATACGCCAACCCAACATCCGCCTTTGGAGACACTGTAGTACTCCTTTATAATCACCCAGTTATGTTGTGACGCTTGGTAGCACCCAAAGTGTTCCTCCGTAAACGGAGTTGCATAATCTCATAGTTACAGGAACATGTATATGTCATGGATAAAAGCAGTAGCAACATACTAAACGATCGTGTGCTAAGCTAATGGAATGGGTCATGTCAATCAGATCATTCTACTAATGATGTGACCTTGTTAATCAAATAACAACTCTTTGTTCATGGTTAGGAAACATAACCATCTTTGATTAACAAGCTAGTCTAGTAGAGGCATACTAGTGACATATTGTTTTGTCTATGCATTCACACATGTATCATGTTTCCGGTTAATACAATTCTAGCATGAATGATAAACATTTATCATGAAATAAGGAAATAAATAATAACTTTATTATTGCCTCTAGGGCATATTTCCTTCAGAGACATCTCTTGTTGGGAAGGAAAGTGGACATTTTCACCGATCACAAGAGTCTCAAGTATATCTTCACTCAACCAAACCTCAACCTCAGGCAAACTCGATGGGTCGAAATGATTCAAGAGTACAATCCAAGTATTGAATATACTCTCGGCAAGGCGAATGTGATTGCAGATGCTCGAAAGCGTAAAGGCTTATTGCAACAGCTTAATTCTCAAGCCCTTCCAACCGGATCTTTGTGAAGCTTCCCGCAAGCTGAATCTTCAAGTTGTTCCTCAAGGATTTCTTGCC
This sequence comes from Aegilops speltoides, assembly GCA_021437245.1. NCBI lineage: Eukaryota > Viridiplantae > Streptophyta > Magnoliopsida > Poales > Poaceae > Aegilops > Aegilops speltoides. The sequence continues at coordinate 46,717 of JAHHZJ010003357.1, forward strand.
AACCTCATAGTCTCTCCTACTTTGGAAGATCAAATTCGTGAGGCACAACTCCTGGATGCCATGGTGAAGAAGGTGAAACGTGGAATTGACAAGGGCATTCCTAAATACAAGTGCTATCGCTTGATGACAAAGACACTCTTTTCTTTGAGGATCGTATTGTGGTTCCTAAAGGCGATCCGAGAAAAGTCATCATGAATGAGGCACACAATTCCCTCCTATCCATTCATCCGGAAGTACGAAGATGTACCATGACCTCAAGCGGTCAGATTGGTGGACTCGAATGAAGCGAGAAATTGCTCAATTCGTGAATGAATGTGATGTCTGCAGAAGGGTGAAAGCAGAACACCAAAGACCAGCTGGTCTCCTCCAACCTCTTGCTATTCCGAATGGAAGTTTGATCATATCGAGATGGACTTCGTGACTGGTTTTCCTAAGTCCAAGCGTGGAAATGATGCTATCTTCGTTGTCATTGACAAGCTTACTAAAGTGGCTCATTTTCTTCTGTCAAAGAATCTATCACAGCAGCTCACCGGCAGAGCTATACACCTCCGAATTGTCTCTTTGCACGGTATTCCGCAATTGATCTCTTCGCACCGTGGAAGCATCTTCACTTCTAAGTTCGGGACTCCTTTCGAAGGCCATGGGCACCAACATTCGCTTCAAAGACAGCTTTTCATCCTCAAACAAGTGGCCAAGTCGAGCGAGTCAATCAAATCCTTGAAGATATGCTCAGGGCTTGTGTCATCTCCTTTGGCTTGAAGTGGGAAGAGTGTCTCCCATATGCTGAGTTCTCCTACAACAACAGCTTCCAAGCGAGTTCGGGCAAGGCCCCATTCGAAATTCTTTATGGCGTAAACCGCCGTATCCTCTCAATTGGTCCGAGATGTGAACGCCAACTTCTTGGCAACGACTTGATCACGAAGTCAAGAAATGTGCAAAGTCATTCGTGAGAATCTTAAAGCCGCGCAATCGCGCCCGTAAGGGCTATTATGATGACAAGCACCGTGATGTGGCTTTTGAAATCGGAGACCATGTCTACTCCGCGTCTCTCCAATGAAAGGTACTAAACCCGGTATCAAAGGAAGCTTGCCCCTAGATACGTGGGTCCTTTCAAGATCATTGGCAAAAGAGGCGATCTCGCCTATCAACTTGAGCTTCCATCCAACTTTGCAAACGTGCACGATGTGTTTCACGTGTCACAGCTCCGCAAGTGCTTCAAGATTCCTGAGCGCACTATCAACTTTGAAGAAATTGACCTCCAAGATCTTTCTTATCATGAGCACCCCGTTGCTATTCTCGAAGAAACCGAGCGCAAGACTCGCAACAAGTCAATCAAATTCCTGAAAGTAAAGTGGTCACACCATTCCGACCGAGAAGCCACCTGGGAGCGCGAGGATCACCTCCATTCCGAATATCCGGAGTTCTTTCAGTCCTAGATCTCGGGACGAGATCCTCTTGTAGTGGTGGAGTGTTGTAACACCCCGGATGTATCTTTCCATATTTGTAACTCCAACTCTTGCCATTTTCGGATATGTGCTATGATATTCCCTCCGTGGTTGGGTTTTGTTTTCATTTTGCATTTTGTTCATGTCATGCATCTCATATCATGTCATCATGTGCATCTCATTTGCATACATGTTCGTCTCATGATTCCGAGCATATTCCCGTTGTCCGCTTTTGCAATCCGACACTCCTATGTTCCCCGGCGACCCTCTTGTCCTTTTTCCGTAGCGGGTGTTGAACATTCTCGAATGGACCGAGCCTTGCCAAGTGGCCCTGGTATAGCACCGTAGACCACCTGTCAAGTTTCGGGTCATTTGGAGTTCGCTTGGTACTCCAACGGTTAACCGCACCTCGCAAAGGCCTCTTTTAAGTTGCAGCCCAACAACCCTCCAAAACAGCCCATTAACCCATCTAAGTCACCTCCATGCCCTCGGTCGTTCGATCACGATCGTGGGGTAAAACTACACCTCATTTGAGTCTCCTAGCTCCCTCTACCTCTATTTAAAGACCCTCTCCAAAATCCGCAAACCCTAAAATTTCCTCTCTCGCCACGGACACGTCCGACGGAGGCGGACGCTCGCCGCCGCCGCGCCGGACGATCGCTTGTTGCACACGTGTCCGCCGCCGCTTCCGCGCGCGCCCGCCTGGCCATGCATGTCTGTCTGCCAGCCGCCAGCGCCACACACACACACACGCCACACACACACACACACGCCGCCACGCCTTGCCCAGCTGCGCGCGCTGGCCAAGGCGCCCAGGCTCGGCCGCTTGCCGCCGTCGCCTCGGCCGCCTCGGCGCCGTCACCTCCTCAGCAGCAGCGCCACGCCGCCGCTGGCGGCAGGAAGCAGCGCCAGCCCCACATCGGCTTCGCCGCCGCCTCAAGCCGCCGTCGCGCCCGGGCCAGATCCGGCCACCCCGGCCCTGGATCCGGCGCCCAACTCCTCCGGCCGCCGCCTCCGACCTCCACTCCGGCGAGCCGCTCCGGCCACGCCTCGGTTCGCGTGCCAGGAAACCCTAGGTTGACCTTCTTCCCCCCCCACGAATTCGTCTAAGTCTTTTTCTGTCATAAATTTCGTGCAGTTTTCATAGCATCACATCTCCGCAACCGTAGCTCTGTTTTGGGCGTATAATATGTCACATTGTTCGTCTCGAAGAGTACATCATTTCATTCCATTGCATCGTTTACATTTGAGCTCATCTTGATGCCCAAAATGCTGTTGGAAGATGGCTTCAGATCGTTAGTTTCAGAATCTTATCAGTTCGAGCTTTTTTGTCATTTTTGCCATGAATTATGTGTGCACCCTATGAACTTGAGTCCTACATGTGAGTTGAACATTGCCATGCCATTTTTCCAGGGGTGTTTGCTATGTATTTTTGTGAGTTATGTGTTGACTAGTACAAGCATGCAAAGTAGGGATGATGATATTGCTGATTTCAGGAACTTAGTGATTTCACTAAGTCTTGTCCTGCTGTTAATTTTATGCCATATGTTCATGTTGTTACAGAGAGATCCATGCCCTTTTTGAGCATGATCAGTGAGGGTGTTTTGAACATATGGATGTGCTATATCCATCCATGTCTTTGTTGGTATTTATGGAGTAGTCTAGCATGTCTTTTTCGTGCTCTACTTTTGCTTGAAAATGTTTCCTGGCAGACTGTTTGTGTGAGATTCAATTTTCACGAGGTCGTTGTAGTTGGTCCGTGTATGCTATGATGTTGTTCTTGCCATGTATAGCTCCTATGCCATGTCTTCTTGATGGGTGTATGCTTAGTTTATCATGAGGTGCTCTGTAGTGAGTGCATCGAGCTCACGAACATGCCATGTTGAATCTGTTTTTGCCATGTCCTGATATTTCACTAAGTCTGAAATCTGTAATAATACTTGCAATGTTTACATGGGTGCCATCATTTCTTAAGGTCCTTTTTGGCTTATGGTCAGTAAGGGACTATTGAAATATGATTTGAGTAGAATCATGTCATGCCTTGCTTTGCTATTATAAGTTCCTGTAGCATGTTGTTTGCTTGCTCTAAACATGCCTTCCTGATGTTAATTCCTGCCATGTTAGTATTTTCACTAAGTCTGTGAACCTGATATTTTGAGCACTTTCACCATGCTTGTTTGAACATGTTATGATGTGATTTAGCCGTAGCTCAGTGTTCCTCTATTGTTAAGCATCTCCTTTAGTTCGCTGCCATATGCTTTGTTTTTATGTTGGGGTGCTGTAGCATAGTTTCGTGTTGTGTGCTAAGTAGCATCGGGCTGTTAAACGCAGATTTGCGTCATTCTTGTTTTGCTTGTCATTTGCAAACCGTGCATCCGATTCCGGTGATCTTTATATCGATTTCAACCGAAATCACTCCATCTTTCCAGCGGCATACTTGGTTTGCCAAGTTGATGCCCGGTTCATCATTTTTCCTTCCGGAGCATACATATGCATTGCATATCACATCTCGCATAGCATGTCATGTATTGCATCATATTGCTTGTGCATTGTTCCTTGTTTGATTGTGGTTCCGTTGCTTGTGTTCTTGCTTTGGGTAGAGCCGGGAGACGAGTACGTGAACGAGGAACCTGTTGAGAACGCCTACGAAGATCAAGCCTTCGACAACTCTGAGAACCTTACAGGCAAGATGACCATACCTCCGAAATCACTTCTATCTTTGCTTGCTAGATGCTCGCTCTTTTGCTATGCCTATGCTGCGATACCTACCACTTGCTATACCATGTCACCCATGTTGCCATGTCAAACCTCTAACCATCCTTGTCCTAGCAAACCGTTGATTGGCTATGTTACCGCTTTGCTCAGCCCTCTTATAGCGTTGCTAGTTGCAGTGAAGATGAAGTTTGTTCCTTGTTGGAACACGGATATTTTGGGATATCACAATATCTATTGTTTTAATTAATGCATCTATATACTTGGTAAAGGGTGGAAGGCTCGGCCTTATGCCCGGTGATTTGTTCCACTCTTGCCACCCTAGTTTCCGCCATACGGTGTTATGTTCCTTGATTTTGCGCCCCTTACGCGGTCGGGTGATTTATGGGACCCCTTGACAGGTTTGCTTTGAATAAAACTACTCCAGCAAGGCCCAACCTTGGTTTTACCATTTGCCACCTACACCCTTTTTCCCTTGGGTTTTCGCGAGCCCGAGGGTCATCTTTATTTTAGCCCCGGGCGGTGCTCCTTCGAGTGTTGGTCCGAATCGAGTAGATCATGGGCCCCTTGGGGAAACTCGAGGTCTGGTTTTACTCGAGGATGTCTCATCCGTGTGCCCCGAGAACGAGATATGTGCAGCTCCTATCGGGATTTGTCGGCACATCGGGTGGCTTTGCTGGTTTAGTTTTACCATTGTCGAAATGTCTTGATGTACCGGATACCGAGTCTGATCGGAGTGTCTTGGGTGAAGGTTTATTCCTTCGCTGACCGTGAGAGCTTGTTATGGGCTTGTTGGGACACCCCGCAGGTATTATCTTTCAAAGCCGTGCCGCGGTTATGAGGCAGATGGGAATTTGTTAATGTCGGTTGTAGAAAACCGAAGTTGACCTTAATTAAAATACATCAACCGTGTATGTAACCGTGATGGTCTCTTCTCGCGGAGTCCGGAAGTGAACACGGTGTTGGAGTTATGCTTGACGAAGTAGTCGGGATCACTTCTTGATCGCTAATAGTTTCACGACCGCGCCTTTGCTTCTCTTCTCGCTCTCTTTTGCGATGTAGCCACCATATATGCTAGTCGCTTGCAGCAGCCCCTCCTTTTGACACCAACCTTCCCTTAAGCTTAAATAGTCTTGATCTCATGGTGTGAGATTGTTGAGTCCCCGTGGCTCTGATTCTACCAAAACAGATGCGGTACGGTGATGCCAAAGCAGATGGCGAACCGAGCTGAAGTGGGAATATGATGAGGCCCTTGGTCGATACTATGTTTCCTTTCGGACGATTAGTAGTGGAGCCCAGTTAGCGATCGGGATTTGTGTTGCATTTGGGGTACTTTTTTATTTTGGTTCCGTAGTCGGACCTTGATTGTATCTGGATGATGTAATGCTTTATTCATGTATTGTGTGAAGTGGCGACTGTAAGCCAACTATGTATCTTTTCCCTTATGTATTACATGGATTGTGCGAAGATTACCTCACTTGCGACATTGCTTTCAATGCGGTTATGCCTCTAAGTCGTGCTTCGACACGTGGGAGATATAGCCGCATCGAGGGCGTTACAATCGGTATGCTGATACACACAGTACTCGAGGATTTATAACAGAGGTAAATCACATGTATAAAATAACGTAAATACTATTACCTCAATCCAAATAGCGGAAGTAACAAGGTTGTGGGTCCCCATCAACACCAACGACAAAGTTGAGTATAGGAATCGTAACCCTAACGTATCACTTACTCGTCGTAAGATTCCTGCAACATGAGACGTTGCAGCCACAAAGGGTCAGTACATTGAATGTACTGGCAAATTCACACCATAGAGCAATGGTGAATAAAGGCTATCACTACATGCATATTTGGCTGGTGGAAAAGCTCTATGGTTGCAGTTTTGCGTAAAGCCAATTTTTCCCTACTACAAAGGAATAAATTTATTTAACTATCATGATGGTTGTTAAACATTGAGAATGGTTGACAACATTCTCAATCCCAATTAAAAGTACTCATTAGCATCCCAACAATATTAATTAGAGTAACATGATGAGATTCACATGATATCCAAGTACTAGATACTCAAGATGTCCATAACCGGGGACACGGCTAATCATGATTAGTTTATACACTCTGCAGAGGTTTGCGCACTTTTCCCCACATGACTCGATCTCCTCCGTTTGATTTCTCGCACTACATGAGGTTTGAGAAATGGATGACCGAGACATAGTCTTTTAGAAGTGCTTGCACCTTACGTATGGGTAGACCGTACCAACCTACAACCCCTACATCAGCTAGTCTTCCACTGTAAGAGTTCGCACAACTTAGTCAACTATGCTAGAGCCCATAGTAGCATGTGGCTGCACACGGAAGTTTCTAGCATGAATAATCTCATGATCCCTTTGAGCCTGGGTCGCGGTCCGAAGAAAAACAGGCAAATCCTGGAAACCAGGTACCTCAATCCTCCCAGATGTGTGTTTAAGTTGTCACCTTGAGTAAACCATTAATTAACAAACTCACATCTGTCATGGATACACTCACCCAATCCACGTCTACTAGCATAGCATGGCATAATAAGCAAACGTAGAAGTAACTCCCAAGGGTTTGAAAATAAAACAGGTAATAGGTACTACCTCAACTACTTCCCATTTGTGGCAGAAGTTTGCATTTTGTCCTACATTCTGTTATTCCAGTGATCTATCTTCTATTCTTTTGTTCCAGAGGCATTGTGATGTTACTCTCTTCGACCCATCATCTCATTTTGTAAATATCATGTAATTTTCCTTGCTTATCCGTTTAGCCGGAGTGTCGTGTTTTCATTCGAGTTCTCTCATCTTATCAAGTTTTGCCTCCCTTCTCAACCGGAGTGCGGTTTGTAATGTTTCCTACCCCTTGTGCCATTCTTTCAATTCCGGAGGCAGTGTGTTGTTGATTTCATCTTGTATCCTCTCATCTTGTCAAGTTCATGTTCAATTCCTTCCATTTACAGTCGGAGTGCTGCCCAAATTATATCAATCTTATTCCTCCTCTATTTAGTTTTAACCGGAGTGGTTTCAATATCTATCTTATCACTAAACCTCTTGGTTCTCGTCGTATCCCATGTTCCTCTTTTCTAACAGAGTGCTTTCAACTTTGTTCATCTTCGTTGTTTTCTTTCTTTCATTTTGTTCAACCTCTCAAGGTTCTTTGGTTTCACTCGTTTGTCAAAGAAGCAACTATGTTTTACATCTTCTCTTCCGTTTCTCTCCGGTGCCATCCTAGATCTCGGGACGAGATCCTCTCGTAGTGGTGGAGTGTTGTAACGCCCCGAATACAACTTTCCATATTCGTAACCCCAACTCTTGCCTTTTCCGAAGATGCTATATGATACTTCCTTCGTGGTTGGGTTTTTGTCTTTCATTTTGCATTTTGTTCATGTCATGCATTTCATCATCGCATCATTCGCATTGCATCGGCATCGTTTTCATAAAACTTGCATCCGCTCGTAGTTGCCGTGTCCCCCCTTGCTTTTGTTGGCCATTCCGAGACCAACCGGTTTTTCGAGTTAAATGGGTATCGCCGCTTCTCTTTGCCTTCATTGACATGTTGTCGACCGCTTGCCCTTGTCGACCTTCCTCGCACCGCTTGAACCCTCTCTTCTCTCTTTCTCCGAGACCACAAAACCCCCTTGTCTTCGCCGACCTCTCTCGGGTCCTCGCAGCGTCTGAACTTGCCTCAACCCGAACCGGTCTGTCGTTACCGTTGGGTCCGGATCATCCCCTAACATCTACAAAACATCTTCGTTTTGTTATTTGGGCTCCCTAACTATTTTATTTGCGACCGTCCGATTTTAATCGAAGGGACCAAATGACCCTAAGTCTACCCACTCGCTATATATAGCAGTCTAACCCTAGAATCTAGGGATCTGTCCCATCCTCCCAGCCGCGCCGCCACTCCACCTATTTTCCTCGGGATCCCTCCCGGACCAACCAACAGTTTCCTCCCGATCCAAAATCCCCCATTCTCCCTCGATTTTGCCCGCAAGCGCAGCCACCTGCCTGCCCGGTCCTCCCGCTCGATCCCTCCCGAGCGCCTCCTCCCGAGCCGACCTCACCGCCCGAGCCCCGAGCGCCTCGCCTCTGCACTCACGCCATGGCCCCGCCGTCAAGCCGCTCCGACCCGCAGGTCCTCCTCACCGCGTCTCCTCTCCGTTTCTAGTTGTTCTTCCCTACTGCTGCCGCTAACCGCGTGGTCGCCGTGTTTTCTCCTGCAAGGGCTGCGCCACCAAGTCAAGAACGTCGTCGGCTCCTTGCTGCCTCCGTTTCGAACCGCCCGCTCTCCTTCTTCTGAGGGAACTCGCCGGAGCTCCCATGGCCGACGCTGCTGCTGCAGCGCCGCCGAGTCGCCATGGCTCAACTCTGCCGCCTCCGCCGCCTCGCTTTTTCCCCGTCCGCCATCAAGACCGGCTGGATCCGGACGAACCCGAGCTCCATCGCCCGAATCCGCGCCTCCCTCCGCGTCCCTGCAGTTCCGCCGCCGCTGCTCGCTGCTCCTGTCGAAAGCAGAGAACGCCGCCGTGCCGTTAACTCTGCGTGCCCCTGGCACAGGCCACGATGGCGCCGAGTCCCAGCAGCGCTTTCCTTTGCCAGCTCCTGCGGCCCAGCTCCCGCGCCAAGCCTGCCAGCCTCCGCGGGCCAAAGGCCTCAAGGGCCCGATGTGAGCAGCTCCTCCCAGTCCTCTCTGTTGGCCTGCATAGATGCGGCCCGTATTTTTTTTTTCTGCGCTGTGATTTTAGCTTTATCCCATGTTTTATAGATTTGCAGAAAAGTCCCTCATGTTCATGCATTTAATAACACCACAACTGTGCATCGGTTTAAAATGATTTATATATGAAAAATGCTTAGAATTTTATCTAGTTTCACAATATGCCACTTTCATCCCATGTTAATATGTTTAAAATGTTGTTTACATTAATTTGCTTAAATGCCATGTTAAAATGATTTATTTCATAACTAAATAACCGTAGCTCGGTTTTAAATAAACTTTATATGTAAATGGGGTGGAAAAATGCCTAGATTAACATGGTACACTTTATTTTCCTGTTTAACAACTTTAAAATATGTTTTAGGGCAGAACAGTAGCAAATTCATAATTTGCATATGAGGTTTTTCCGGAAATGTTGTTTGTTCTTCCGGCCTCATTTAAACTTGCCTAGTTAGGTAGTTTTATTCCGCTTCACCCCTTGCCATGTTTAACAACATTTAATATTGATGAGTAGCATAAACGAGAGTGAACTAAATATTTGAATGTGGTGTTTCGTCAATATGCAACTCGTTGCATATTGAGCTCCACTTAATTTGTAGTGTTGTTTGTTGCACTTTGCCATGCCATGCCATGCCTCATTAAACCGGTCATGCATCATACTTGTTTGTGCATCATGCCATGTTTATGCTTGTGTGTTTACCATGCTGTTTGTTTCTTTCCGGTGTTGCTTCTTAGTTCCGGTAATGTTGCGATTGTGAGGATTCGTTCGACTGCGTCCGTTCGTCTTCTTCATGGACTCGTTCTTCTTCCTAGCGGGATTTCAGGCAAGATGACCGCTACCCTGGATCTCACTACTATCATTGCTATGCTAGTTGCCTCGTTTTTCGCTATGCTGCGCTACCTATTACTGTTTGTCCAGCCATCCCATATTGCCATGAACCTCTAACCTTTGACACCTTTCCTATGCAAACCGTTGTTTGGCTATGTTACCGCTTTTGCTCAGCCCTCTTATAGCGTTGCTAGCTGCAGTGAAGTTGAAGATTTCTCCATGGTGGATGAGTTTTGGTTGGGATATCACAATATCTCTTATATTATTAATGCATCTATATACTTGGTAAAGGGTGGAAGGCTCGGCCTTATGCCCGGTGTTTTGTTCCACTCTTGCCACCCTAGTTTCCGCCATACCGTGTTATGTTCCCGGATTTTATGCTCCTAACGCGGTCGGGTGATTTATGGGACCCCTTGACGGTTCGCTTTGAATAAAACTTGTCAAAGAAGGCCCAACCTTGGTTTTACCATTTGCCTCACCACCACCTATCCCTTTCCTTGGGTCGGCCAACCCGAGGGTCATCTTTATTTTAGCCCCGGGCCGTTGCTTGTCTAAGTGCTGGTTCGAACCGAGTAGATCATGGGCCCCTCGGGAAACTCGAGGTCTGATTTTACTCGAGGATGTCTCATCCGGTGTTGCCTCGAGAACGAGATATGTGCAGCTCCTATCGGGATTGTCGGCGATCGGGCGGCTTTTCTTTGGTCTTGTTTTACCATTGTCGAAATGTCTTGATGTACCGGATTCCGAGACCGATCGGGTCTTCCGGAGAAGGTCTATTCTTCGTTGACCGCGAGAGCTTGTCATGGGCTTGTTGGGACACCCTGCAGGTATAAACTTTCGAGAGCCGTGCCCGCGGTTATGTGGCAGATGGGAATTTGTTAATGTCGGTTGTAGATAACTTGACACTTGATCCGAACTAAAACACATCAACGCGTGTGTAGCCGTGATGGTCTCTTCTCGGCGGAGTCCGGAAGTGAACACGGTTTCGTGTTATGCTTGACGTAAGTAGGTGTTCGGGATCACCTCTTGATCATTGCTAGCTTCACGGCCGCTCCGCTTGTTTCTCTTCTCGCCTCATTTGCGTATGTTAGCCACCATATCATTGCTTAGTCGCCGCAACCTCACCACTTTACCCCTTCCTTTCCCATTAAGCTTTGCTAGTCTTGATACCCATGGTGATGGGATTGTCGAGTCCTCGTGGCTCACCAGATACTTCCAAAACCAGTTTGCGGTGCCTATGTTATCGAAAGCGGTGACGCAACCAAGCTCAAGGAGGAGCTCGATGAAGATCTTGCCCTTTGTGTTGTTTCGTTCTAGTTGATCAATAGTGGAGCCCAGTTGGGGTCGATCGGGACCTTTTTGTCGATTTGGGGTTGTTCTTTTATTTTGGTTCCGTAGTCGGACCTTGATTGTATCTGGATGATGTAATGCTTTATTCATGTAATTGTGTGAAGTGGCGATTGTAAGCCAACTATGTATCTCTTTCCCTTATGTATTACATGGGTTGTGTGAAGATTACCTCACTTGCGACATTGCTTTCAATGCGGTTATGCCTCTAAGTCGTGCTTCGACACGTGGGAGATATATCCGCATGAAGGGCGTTACAAGTTGGTATCATTTGCCTGCAATGTTGATGAAGATGATTCGCACTCAAAACTCTTGATAGTTCTACTTGTCATACTCCGGTCAATCAATCGTAAGCAATCAATAGTAACCAGTCAATCTATTGTAAGCAATCAATAGTAACCACACATAAGCAATCACTCAAAAGGTCGGGAAGAACGAGGAAAACAATTCGGAAAACATCAAAACCAAGCAAATAACTCTTGCAACATAAAACAATTTCTAACAGTACCAAAATTATGTGAATTTGGCCTTATCAGAAAGTTTTGGTCAAGAGCTTCGATTTGCAAAAAGAATCAACTCAAACGGAGTTACGGAACTTAAGTTATGAACAAAAGAAGTTTGAATATGAATATGAACAAATTTCGAAATTTGAAAATTTCAAAAAGTTGACGTGACGGGTTAACTGGATAGGTGAGAACAAGACGAAATTATAGGCGCTGGTCTCATCTAATTTGGATGAACAAGTAAAAAATTATGGCTATTTGAAAAATCAGGGCCAAGCTGTTTTACACAAGAAAAATAGTTAAAAGAATTCTAGGTCTAACGCATAAATACGTAGACTAATTGATAATCTTATTATTTTATTATACTAGTCTAGAAAATAATAAACTACGGAAGTAAAAAAACAAAGAAAGATACCTTTTTAAGGCAGAGAAAAGACAACTTCGAAGAGAGAAGACAATTTCCAGAAGTTGCGCCGGAGAGGAGAAAAAATATTTTTCTTAAGTGAATCTAGTCAAATCAAAATATTGATTTAACCCGAATCGGATGATTTTTGGAGGCTCTATGGGTCTATATTTATTGGTGAAAAAGAGGCTTAAAGGTCAAAGGCTAGGCAATGTGGGACTAAACATATATGTACGCAGATGAAGGCCCAGTTCTTTTGGGCAATTTTCCCAGAATCTTGAGAATCGATCCTCCACCCAGCTTCTCCCAGAATTTTGTATACATATTTTTTGTACAATCCTAGTTGTTCGAATCCTAACTAGTTAGGATTGTAAAAAAAATATGGGTTCAAGATTCCGGGAGAAGCCGGGTGGAGGGTTGATTCTCAAGATTATGGGAGAATCGGCCAAAAGAACTGGGCCGAAATTTGAAAAGGATCATGGGCTAAAAGTTCGGCCCGGCCGCGCGCGTACACTGGCTGAATTTTTTTTCAAACTCTATTTTTTTTTGAAATTTGTTTCAAAAAATAAACTAAACATTAAAGAAAATAAAATAAAAGACAAAATAAAACAAAAGAAAAACGGGCCGGCCTGCTGCTATGCTACGCATGCGGGCGACAGTTAGTTTCAGGCGCGCGCGCAGTTTTTGTTATTTGTTTTAAAAAACAGAAAGAGATAAACTGAAAAACGAAAATAAGAATAAAACTTTATATAGGCATATTATATATCAAAATTTTCAGAAAAAGATTTCTTACAGGCTAAACATTTTTCTAGAGTCAAATAAAGCACACACAAATTCATATAAAGCAAAGAGTGCTTCTGCTCTAATAAAATCGAACAAAAATCATTTTTATAATACCAAAATGATTTCAAATTTATTTCTCTCCAATTTTCTATTGTAAGGAATCATGTTACCCTATTTTCCATATATTTTATTTTTGGAGAAAAATAATTCGAATAAAACTCAATAACTCCAAATTGAAAATAAATTCAAAAGAACTTTGAATTTAATTCTTTGAAACTCCCAACTCATATTTCATATGTTTTGAAGAAGTCATTTTATCTTCGCTCGTGAAAATCATTGAGTTGCATAAAGTTTCTGGGTTGGAAATATTTTCGAAATAAAATTCAAATATTTTCAACACCCCTTATCATTTAAATAAATGGAAGAAGTCATGTCATCTTCTCTCCAGGGTTTTGTGGTGAAAAGAATTTGAATTCACGGAGACCACGAATGCAAAATGAAAGTTTGGAAAAGTCCTTTTATTCCCTCTCATTTAACTTTCAAAAAGTTTCGAATTTCACTCAATCAATCACCCAACAATCAAACAATCAAACAAATCTATCTATTTGTATAACATTCCAAAATTTAGAATTTTGGGATGTTACATAGCATGCGCGTAGTGCTTTGGTTTTTGATGGCTTGTAGATTTTTGCAATAAGTATGTGAGTTCTTTATGACTAATGTTGAGTCCATGGATTATACGCACTCTCGCCCTTCCATCATTGCTAGCCTCTTCGGTACCGTGCATTGCCCTTTCTCACATTGAGATTTGGTGCAAACTTCGCCGGTGCATCCAAACACCGTGATATGACACGCTCTTTCACACATAAACCTCCTTATATCTTCCTCAAAACAGCCTCCATACCTACCTATTATGGCATTTCCATATCCATTCCGAGATATATTGCCATGCAACTTTCCACCGTACCGTTCTTCATGACACATTCCTCATTGTCATATTGCTTAGCATGATCATGTAGTTGACATAGTATTTATGGCAAAGCCACCGTTCATAATTCCTTCATACATGTCACTCTTGATTCATTGCATATCCCGGTACACCGCCGCAGGCATTCATATAGAGTCATACTTTGTTCTAGTATCGAGTTATAATCATTGAGTTGTAAATAAATAGAAGTGTGATGATCATATTTTTCTAGAGCATTGACCCCCCCAAAAAAGAAAGGCAGAAAAAGAAGGCCAAAAAAAGGAGAGTAAATAAAAATGGGCAATGTTACTATCTCTTTTTCCACACTTGTGCTTCAAAGTAACACCATGTTCTTCATATAGCGAGTCTTATATATTGTGCTTCAAAGTAGCACCATGTTTTTCATATAGAGAGTTTCATATGTTGTCACTTTCATATACTAGTGGGAATTTTTCATCATAGAACTTGGCTTGTATATTCCAACGATGGGCTTCCTCAAATGCCCTAGGTCTTTGTGAGCAAGCAAGTTGGATGCACACCCACTTAGTTTATTTTGTTGAGGTTTCATACATTTATAGCTCTAGTGCATCCGTTGCATGGCAATCCCTACTCCTAGCATTAACATCAATTGATGGGCATCTCCATAGCCCGTTGATTAGCCTCGTTGATGTAATACTTTCTCCTTTTTTGTCTTCTCCACATAACCCCCATCATTATATTCTATTCCACCCATAGTGCTATGTCCATGGCTCGCGCTCATATATTGCGTGAAAATTTATAGGTTTGAGATTACTAAAGTATGAAACAATTGCTTGGCTTGTCATCGGGGTTGTGCATGATGAGAGCATTCTTGTGTGACGAAAATGGAGCATGACTAAACTATATGATTTTGTAGGGATGAACTTTCTTTGGCCATGTTATTTTGAGAAGACATAATTGCTTAGTTAGTATGCTTGAAGTATTATTATTTTTATGTCAATATGAACTTTTGTCTTGAATCTTTCGGATCTGAATATTCATATCGCAATTAAGAAGAATTACAATGAAATTATGCCAAGTAGCACTCCGCATCAAAAAATATCTTTTTATCATTTAACTACTCGAGGACGAGGAGGAATTAAGCTTGGGGATGCTTGATACGTCTCCAACGTATCTATAATTTTTGATTGCTCCATGCTATATTATCTACTGTTTTGGACAATATTGGGCTTTATTTCCACTTTTATATTACTTTTGGGACTAACCTATTAACCAGAGGCCCAACCCAGATTTGCTGTTTTTTTGCCTATTTCAGTATTTCGAAGAAACGGAATATCAAACGGAGTCCAACCGGAATGAAATCTTCGGGAACGTGATTTTCTCATCGGATAAGATCCAGGAGACTTGGACTCTCGGTCAAGAAAGGAGGGAGGCGGCCACGAGGGTGGAGGGTGCGCCCCCCTAGGGCGCGCCCCCTGCCTCGTGGGCCCCCTGAAGCTCCACCGATGTACTCCTTCCTCCTATATATACCTACGTACCCCCAACAGATCAGATACGGAGCCAAAAACCTAATTCCACCACCGTAACTTTCTGTATCCATGAGATCCCATCTTGGGGCCTGTTCCAGAGCTCCGCCGGAAGGGGATTCCACCACGGAGGGCCTCTACATCATCATCATAGCCTCTCCGATGAAGTGTGAGTAGTTTACTTCAGACCTTCGGGTCCATAGTTAGTAGCTAGATGGTTTCTTCTCTCTTTTTGGATCTCAATACAATGTTCTCCCCCTCTCTCGTGGAGATCTATTCGATGTAATCTTCTTTTTGCGGTGTGTTTGTTGAGACCGATGAATTGTGGGTTTATGATCAAGATTATCTATGAGCAATATTTGAATCTTTTTTGAATTATTTTATGTATGATTGAGTTATCTTTGCAAGTCTCTTTGAATTATCCGTTTGTTTTGGCCAACTAGATTGGTAGTTCTTGCAGTGGGAGAAATGCTTAGCTTTGGGTTCAATCTTATGTGTCCTTACCAAAGGATGTAAAGGGTTGCAAGGCACGATTGTATTGTTGCCATCGAGGATAACAAGATGGGGTATTTATCATATTGCATGAATTTATTCCTCTACATCATGTCATCTTGCTTAAGGCGTTACTCTGTTTTCATTAACTTAGTACTCTAGATGCATGCTGGATAGCGGTCGATGAGTGGAGTAATAGTAGTAGATGCAGGCAGGAGTCGGTCTACTTGTCTCGGACATGATGCCTATATACATGATCATACCTAGATATTCTCATAACTATCCTCAATTCTGTCAATTGCTCAACAGTAATTCGTTCACCCACCGTAAAATACTTATGCTCTTGAGAGAAGCCACTAGTGAAATCTATGGCCCCCGGGTCTATTTTCATCATATTAATCTTCCTACGCTTTATTATTGCTTTGCTTTTTTACTTTGCCTTTTATTTTACTTTGCATCTTTATACCAAAAATACCAAAAATATTATCTATCATCTCTATCAGATCTCACTCTCGTAAGTGACCGTGAAGGGATTGACAACCCCTATTCGCGTTGGTTGCAAGGAGTTATTTGCTTTGTGTAGGTACGAGGGACATGCGCCTGGCCTCCTACTGGATTGATACCTTGGTTCTCAAAAACTGAGGGAAATACTTACGCTACTCTGCTGCATCATCCTCTCCTCTTCGGGGAAAACCAACGCAAGCTCAAGATATAGCACCAAGCCCTAAAACCTCTCGGGAGGGCTGATCTAGAGTTCGTTCGGGGCTCCGGAGAGGGGGATTCGTCGCCATCATCATCATCAACCATCCTCCATCACCAATTTCATGACACTCACCGCCCTACATGAGTAATTCCATCGTAGGCTTGCTGGACGGTGATGGCACTAGTGCAGAACCGGGCAATAGCACCGGTTCGTAAGGCCCTTTAGTGCTGGTTCCACAACCGGCACTAAAGTGTGGTCACTAAAGGCCCCTCCTTTAGTACCGGTTCAGCACGAACCGGTGCTAAAGGCCAACCACGTGGCACGAGGCAGCTCCGGGGGCAGGGAGCCCTTTAGTACCGGTTGGTAACACCAACCGGTACTAAATGTTTGTGGGTTTTTGTTTTATTTTTTATTTTTAAATTAAATTTGTGTTATCAATTTAATTTAGGATTGTTTTACGTTATAATGAGTTGTAGTGGTCATCATCATCATCATCATCATCGCATATTAATAAATAAATAAACTTTAGCTAGCTAAAAATCATCATAGTCGTCATTAGTTACCACTATTTAATCATCATAGTCATTACCGCTAGCTATCTAATCACCAACATAATCATCGAGTTCACTTTGTAACAGAAGCAAAGATATCATCGAGTTCAACATAATCGTCACCAACATTGAAGTTCAGGACAATACGGACATGCATGAGAGAGGACAAGTACTAATTATTAATTAAGAGCATGAACTAGCTACTGCTGCTGCTCCCTCTCAGGTAGAATAGCATAGAACATGTATAGCTCTCCTGATTCATCATACTGGAGCATGCAGATGAATCTGTCTCCTAATCTTGGGTTGCACTTCTCCTTGCTGCCCCCTAGTACTTCTCTGCGATCGTTTACAATTTTGCTCCAATCTTTCACTATTAAGCATTCTTCGCTTTCAGAAATCCTGAATGCACTCATGTGTAATGTAGGAAATCTTGGTCGTAAGCTAACCATTGACATGCGACCTTTTGTCTCGATCCACTGAGGCACAACTGTCATCGGAAGTCCCTGTTGATGAAAGAACATCGTATAGTAATTAATATACTAAGCAATGAAAGTTTAGCTTCAAAAATAATGTATGCAAAAGATGCACTAATTAAGGACAAATAGTTAAAATCTTACCATCTTTCGATTATAGATGTGACCGTAGTTCAATACGATCACCATTGGTCGCACGTTTTGAGTACTAACATTTCTAAGTTTAGGATATTTTTTTGTCTTGACAGTATTAAGATCCTCAAGCCATGAAACATAATGACTTATTTCCTCGCAGTTTAGTTGAGCCCCGAGGCAGTAGTAGGTCATGTCTACCAAGCGCCGGACATGTTTGCTTGAACCGAAATAAGCTGACAATACAAATTAGTTGTCAACTGTTTTTGTATAGTTTGTATCAAAGACATAAACATATGCATCCATAGTTGAGAAAAACTCACATAATGGTAGAACTGGAGGCGTTTGCACATCGACCCAGATGTCTATATTACCTTCAATATCATCTTCCGGACGAATATCAAAGGTGATAACCATATCAGGCTCAAATGCATAAGCCTTGCATAGTGCTTGCCAAGTTTTGCATTCAAAATGGGTGTATGTGTCTCCATTATATAATTTGACGTTGAAAGTATACACATGCTCCGTCTTTAAGTAAACTCTCTTTACCTCCATATCATCTATAACACTAAAACCTATCTTATCCAAGACAAAAATTCTTGCATGGCAGGGGATGCGCTAGTAGAATAGTGAAAATTTAAAATTATAAGTTGAAGCAAATGAAGCATAAGTCATGCTTTAAAATTATAAGTTGAAGCAAATGAAGCATAAGTTTGGCATTCAAATTATAATTGCCGTTGTGAGTTACCGTATCCACTTCGAATGTCTCATTCAGCTTGATGCTGAAGCGCCTACCATCAACAAGGAAATTTCTGTCGCACAGGCCGCGCTGGTCTTCATAGTCTTCGCACATAATGAAATCTTTTTCGTCATCAGATGACATTTCCTATATGTTCATATAGGTGAAACATTAAACACTTATTACTATCTAACATTAATTAATATCTAGCCAACTGACATTACTATATATTTAACTTTTCTATCTAATTCATCTAACATTGGACATTAATCTAACATTTATATAAACTCAAAATATATAAAAACATTTAATAAACAGAAAAACTCATTAACAAATAATATTTTAATTAGATCATCAAATCTCAGATCTGATTTATTTTCTTACTAAAAATAAACTAGTTATATTAATTATTCAACTAGTTCAAATCTCAAATACCTAAAAATAAACTAGTTCGACAATTTTCTTACGAAAATAAACTAGTTATATTAATTATTCAACTAGTTCAAATCTCACATACCTAGCTAATTAATATCTAATTAAATTTTCTAAAAAACAGAAAACAGAAAATAAGTAAAAAATTATGTGTGTGTATGTGTGTGTGTGTATGTGTGTATGTGTGTGTGCGTGTGTATGTGTGTATACGTACAATGCGCGGGGCGACGGCGATTTATGACTATGGCATGACGGGCGACGACGACGGCAAGGGCGGCGAAGGCGGCGGCGGCGGCGGCGGCAAGCGGCAAGAGCGCGACAAGAAGGGCGACGGCTGGCGATGGGCGACGATGGCGACGATGATTTGACGGCGGCGACGGGCGGCGGGCGAAGATGGGCGACGGCGGCGACGGCGATGGAGGCGACGGCGGCGAGAGGTTGGATACGCGAAGAAGTGGAGAGATGTAACTGAAATTTTCGTAAGTGTTGTATATATAGGAGAGGCCTTTAGTACCGGTTGGAGCCACCAACCGGTACTAAAGGCCAACTTTGGCCAGGCGAAGAGGCGGAAGGCGTGGTTTTAGTACGGTTGGAGCCACCAACTGCATCGGCAGTGGTCTTTGTACGGCTGGTGGCTCCAACCGGTACTAAAGGCCTCATACGCCACTCCCAAAGTTTAGTCCCACTGCCAAGGAGAAGGGCAGCCAGACTGGTTTATAAACCCACCGCGGCTACCCCTTCAACTCCTCTATATAGCAGGCTTGTGGCCCTAAACTCTGCTACGCCTCTGTGAGTCTCATTGGGCCTTTAAGGCTGTAATTACACATTGTGGGCCTATCAGCCCACAGGCAGCGCTTCAATTTTTTTATAGTTTTTTCTTTTCGCTTTATTTTCTTCTATTTATTTCTGCGTAGTTTTTTCTTTTCTGTTATATTTATTTTCTTCTATTTATTTGTGAGTAGTTTTTCATCTAGTTTGCCAAAATTCAACATTTTCAGAGTTCATTTTGTAGTGATTTTCAATTTCACGGTCATTTTATAAACGATTGAAAAATAGCAAATACAATTTTTTTCGTTTCTGCTTAATTTTTTCTTCTATTTATTTATGAGTAGTTTTTTCTTTTCTGCTATTTTATTTTCTTCTATTTATTTCTGAGTAGTTTTTTTATATAGTTTTTTCTTTTCAGCTATAGTTTTTCTTCATTTCTGCTATTTTTTCTTTTCTGCTATTTTTTATTTTCTGCAAAACTTGATGGTCAAAGTCTGGAGTTATAACTTAAAAGAAAGAAATGTCGACGTGCAATTAGTTTTTGCCATAACAGAAGAAGTCCGGAGTTGTAATAAGTTATTAAAAATAAAAAAGAGGTGCAATGCTCGTTAATTTTTTCTTCTATTTATTTCTGAGTAGTTTTTTCTTTTCTGCTATATTTATTTTCTTCTATTTATTTCTGAGTAGTTTTTTTATATAGTTTTTTTCTTT
Organism: Aegilops speltoides; assembly: GCA_021437245.1. Taxonomy (NCBI): domain Eukaryota; kingdom Viridiplantae; phylum Streptophyta; class Magnoliopsida; order Poales; family Poaceae; genus Aegilops; species Aegilops speltoides. The sequence goes on from JAHHZJ010003357.1 coordinate 66,942, forward strand.
TCAGCTATAGTTTTTCTTCTTTTCGCTATTTTTTCTTTTTTGCAAAACTTGATGGTCAAAGTCCGGAGTTATAACTTAAAAAAGAAATGTTGACGCAATTAGTTTTTGCCATAATGTAAGAAGTCCGAGTTGTAATAAGTTATTAAAATAAAAAGAGGTGCAATGCTCGTTAATTTGTTTCAAGCCTTTCGAATAGTCTAAAGCGTGACCGCGATAGCTCTGCAAGTGCGATCACCGTATTCTCAAGGCTTGAAGCTAAGCAACGTGAGCATTGAGCCTCTTCTTCATCGCTCTCGCACTCGTGGCTTATAAATCGCTCCTAGTCCCTCTCACTTCGCGAGGTGGGACTAAAAAACAGCTTGCCATAACCTCATTAGTACCGGTTCGTGGTACGAACCGGCACTAAATGGTGATGGTGGGGCCATAGCCTGACCGCAGGCTGACACAGCCTCTTTAGTACCGGTTCGTGGCATGAACCTACTAAAGGTTCGCCACGAACCGGTGCTATTGATTGCTGCCATGAACCGGCACTAGTGTACACATTAGTGCCGACGGAAATGCCAACCGGCACTATTGTGCTTCACATTTGACCCTTTTTCTACTAGTGTGGGTTGGATGAGATCTATCATGTAATCGAGTTAGTTTTGTTAGGGTTTGATCCCTAGTATCCACTATGTTCTGAGATTGATGTTTCTATGAATTTGCTATGCTTAATGCTTGTCACTAGGGCCCGAGTGCCATGATTTCAGATCTGAACCTATTATGTTTTCATGAATATATGTGAGTTCTTGATCCTATCTTGCAAGTCTATAGTCACCTACTATGTGTTATGATCCGGCAACCCCGAAGTGACAATAATCGGGACCACTCCCGGTGATGACCATAGTTTGAAGAGTTCATGTATTCACTAAGTGCTAATGCTTTGTTCAGGTTCTCTATTAAAAGGAGGCCTTAATATCCCTTAGTTTCCATTAGGACCCCGCTGCCACGGGAGGGTAGGACAAAAGATGTCATGCAAGTTCTTTTCCATAAGCACGTATGACTATATTCGGAATACATGCCTACATTACATTGATGAATTGGAGCTAGTTCTGTGTCACGCTATGTTATGATTGTTACATGATGAACTGCATCCGGCATAATTATCCATCACCGATCCAATGCCTACGAGTTTTCCATATACTGGTTCTCGCTTATTTACTTTCTCGTTGCTACTGTTACAATCACTACAAAATACCAAAAATATTACTTTTGCTTTCATTACTCTTTTGTTACTGTTACCACTACTATCATATTACTTTGCTACTAAACACTTTGCTGCAGATATTAAGTTATCCAGGTGTGGTTGAATTGACAACTCAACTGCTAATACTTGAGAATATTCTTTGGCTCCCCTTGTGTCGAATCAATAAATTTGGGTTGAATACTCTACCCTCGAAAGCTGTTGCGATCCCCTACACTTGTCGGTTATCAAGACTAATTTCTGGCGCCATTGCCGGGGAGCATAGCTCTATTCTTTGAGTCACTTGGGATGGCGGCTGTTTGACTGCGCTGACGTGGATAAGTACCTACCGCCATGGGCCGTGGTGGTAGGCTGTCTAACCCTACCGCCAGAGCCCCTGGCGGTAGGGTGTGGCAGGGTTTTGCCGTACAACCCTTCTGTAACGAAATGTGCAGTGGACCTGGCGGTAGGTTCACCCTACCGCCATGGGGGCATGCGGTAGGCTGTGTGACCCTATCGCTAGGTCCCCTGGCGGTAGGGTCCTGTGTTTTCCAGTGTAAAGTTTCTGTAACGAAAAATGCAAGGGCCCTGGCAGTAGGTGCGCCCTAAAGCCATGGGGGCTGGCGGTAGGGTGTCTGACCCTACCGCCAGGATCCTTGGTGGTAGGGTCATGTGTTTTGTTGTTTCTAGTTCATTTGGTTGCTTGTTTTCGAATTCAATATGACAGCAATATCACAGCAAGTTTTACAAATATGACAGCAATATCACAGCAAGTTTTACAAATATGACAGCAATATCACATATTTTAAACAATTAAACTTGGGCATCACATAGATCCACATTAGATAACTTGTGCATATAACATTTCAAACAAACTTCGACGGAGTTCCACATAGTAGCAAACACATAGATCCACAAATAGCAAACACATAGTTCCACGTAGTTTCATAACCACTAGACAAGTTCAACCAAACGAAGTTTAACCAAACTAAAAGAGCCAAGTATCTGTAACATCCCAAATTTTCAATTTGGAATGTTATACATAGGTCATCTATGCGTATCATATTTTTATTGCATCTTCATTCTGCAATCCTCGAAATCCTAAGCAACTCAAGGACCCTCGGAGAGAGTTGGGGATTTTCCGGTTTTCATATTTGATTTTTATCACTTAGTGAAGACGAGGATTTTTTATTTTAATTATTTTTCTCTCCAAAAAATATTTCATATTAAAATAATAAATGAGGGGAGATAATATGACTTCTCCAAAATAATTGAAATATCGGAGGAAAAATGTTAGAATCATTATTTGGTTTTATTTGGAATTTCATTTGCCCTAGAAAAATTTGCACTTTTTAAAAATCGCATTTTTAGGGGGCCAAGAAAATGTTCATCTCGTTCTAAATATTGCATTTAGACGGTGAAAATTTGTTTTGGCATATTTAGATTTTTATTTATTTTTCTAGGATTTTTCTAAGTCCTGGCAGAATTATTGAAAAACTCAAGCATACCAAGAACTGACCTGGACCGAGGCTCACAAAGTCGGCCCAACGGCCGTCGCCGCCTTCCTTGTGCCGCCGCCGTGTCCGAGGCGGACACCACCACCGCCGCCGCTTGCCCTCCCCAAGCCGCCAGACCCCCTCCTTACATACCCCCCCGCCTCTCACCACCACCACTGCCACCACCACCGCCGCCCCGAGCCCGAGCCGCCGAGCCCCGCCACACACCCGAGCCCGGCCAGGCCGCCTGAGTCGCCGCCGCCTCCGTCGCCGCCTGCTGGGCCCCCCGCCACTCCCGAGCCACGCCCGAGCCCCGCCGGAACCCCGTTGGAGCTGAGCGAGGTAGCCGCCCCGCCGCCCCAGTTTTCCAAACAAAACCGTTTCGTTTTTTTAGAAAACCCTAGGTTTTCGTTTTTTTATTTTTTTAGATCGGTTTATTTTCTTCGGTTTATATATTTTGCGAGCGTTCGTTCGTTCGTTCATTTTAACGAACGCGTTCTTCATTTAGTTTCAGTTAATGAGCGTTCGTTCATTAAGCTGTTCGTCGCTTTTCTTTTTATCGGATTTATTCCGTGATTTTTCTGATCGCGATTTCTGATCAGATGTTCGATCCAGTATAACTTTCCGCTCGTTTATCGGAATCAGGCGATTCAAGCGCCTGGAGTTTCATCTCGAAACCCTCTTTCCGAATAACCAACTCAAACAAGTTTTTGTCTCTGTAAAATGTGACCCTAGTTCAGATTAGTAAACGGATATTTTTTCTTTCGCCGTTTGAGTTTCGTTGCCCGGTTTGGTTTGATTCTTTTTGCGAACCGGAGTTCTTAAGTTGAACTTTCTGGTCAGCCTCTTTCAGTTGAAGTTTTGCTTGTGCATGTTTGCTTGTTGATTATGTATGTTATTGTTTGCTTGCGATAGAATTCCCGGAGTGCGAAGCGTGTTACTACGAGTCTCTAGGATTCACGGATCGTCAGTAAGGCAAGTAACACTTTGATCATACCATTTTCATACCCAGTTTTTATGCATTAGTTCAACCCTCAAACATTGCATGAGTAGGATTGATAACATGTGAGTATTGGGAAGTAGTTCATGAGGTAGGAACCTATTGCCCTGTTACTATCAAACCCTTGGGAGTTACTTCTACGTGTTGCTTATACTGCTATGCTATGCTCGTAGATGTGGTTTGGGTTTGAGTGTATTCCATGACAGATGTGAGATTGTTAATTAATGGTTTAACTTAAGGTGGCAACTTTAATACACATCTGGGTGGATTGAGGCACCTGGGGAACCTAGTGTTGTCTGTTTTATTTTTAGAAATCCCGGGGTACCCGTGTGATCTTCCTATGGACTGCCACCCATGATCAAAGGGAACTGAGATTATTCATGCTAGAAACTTCCGTGTGCAGCCACAAGCTACTATGGGCTCTAGCATAGTTGAGTAAGTTACGTGAAGCTCTCGAAGAGGTAGATCAGCAGGTTGTGGGTTTTGTAGGTTTGGTATGGTCTACCCGGAGTAGAGAGTTAATGTTTCTAAAAGACTGTGTCTCGGTCATCCGTTTCTCAAACACCATGCAGTGCAAGAAATCAACGGAGGTGATCGAGTCTTGTAGGGAAAAGTGCGCAAACCTTTGCAGAGTGTACAATCTAATCATGGTTAGCCGTATCCTCGGTTATGGACAATTCTGAGTATCTAGTACTTGAGTATTCACATGTATCTCATCACTCTTAATTAATATTGCTGGGATGTTAATTACTTTAATTGGGATTGAGTTGGGGTTATACCTTCTCAATGATGTTTCAACCACCATGATAGTTAAAATAAAATTTATTCCTTTGTTGTAGGAAAAAATTTGCTTTCCGCAAAACCATAACCATAGAGCTTTCCACCAGCCAAATATTGCATGTAGTGATAGTTTTATTCTTGCTCTACTGTGTTATATTGCCAGCATATTCCATGTGCTGACCCGTTCTCGGGCTGCAACGTATTATGTCGCAGACTTTTCAGACGAGGAGTAAGGTTCGATAGGTGGTTGCCGTGCAGCTCAGCTATGCCGTTGGAGTTGATGGACTCACTTTACCTTCCAAGCCTTCCGCTGTTATCGCATTAGATGGCCTTAAGCCATATTATTGTAATAAGTTCTCTTTTGAGACATTCGATGTAATAAGTGTGTGATTGCTACTCTGTTATAAATCCTTCGAGTACTATGTGTGTCAGCATTACCGATCCAGGGATGACACTGAAACATAGAGACTTGACCATCTGAGGTCGGGTCGCTACAGTATCGAAGATCATAATCAGTTGCTCCTTCCCCTCTTGGAGGTACGGTCCTTGTTACTCTTTGAACGAGTCTCTACGGTCTTCTTCTTGGGCCGGCGAGGAACCGGTTTCTGGAAAGGGTTCGGACTCAGCAAATCCTTCTTCTTCGGATTCCTCTTCTTCGGCAGCTGAGATGCTTGAGATGTTTGAGTTGGTGGAGGTCCATAATCTTCATCGTACTCCTCCTCCCCGTTGCTCTCATCCTCCTCCTCCTCCCCTTCTTCATGTGTGGCCTCCTCCTCCTCATCCTCTTCCTCCTCCTCCTCCTCCTCCCCAACCAACCTATACAACGAGGGAGCATGGCTCGATGAGCCGATGAGACCCTGTGTGGCTACAGGCTGATAAGCTTCAACTGACCCAGCTCACGCACACCCAAGCAGCCCTACCAGCTTGCGACAATGCTGCATGAACTTCTGCACTCATAGTGAAACAAGGTCATAATAAGTATCAGATGGACTAATTGCAAGTGAACAAGATGCATCTATTCCGAGGAGGCTGAAATTGTACCTTCATCGTCCCCCTCACTCTGCTCTTTGATTGTACGCTCCCAAGGAGATCACCTAGTGCATCTGAGGCTTCAAAGATGCATCTGTTCAGCTCACTGGACTGCAACGACATAAGTCAGTCATGATGACAAATAAAATATTTTAAATACAACCTTCGGTTCAAACTTACCACTCTGTTGATGAGGGGTGCAAACTCCCTAAATCCACTGTGCATGTCTCTGATGCTAGTCTGGTATTCCTGTTCATCGGGGTCATCCCTCTCCAGCTCCGTGATGTCTTCCGCCGTCCACCGAGGCCTGAGACGAAGACGGTGCTTCTGGCCATCATCGTACCACCTCATGTGTCGGCCCAGGTAAGAATCCCAGTCAGTCACTTTCCTCTCCCCATCTTTACGGAACCTCCATTAGTCCCACTCCGTCACATGAGTTTTATGCTCCTCTCCCCAGTCTGTGATCGACTGATTCTTTTGCCGGCTCATCCTGCAAGGCATAAGCAACAAGAATCATCATAGGCGCAATAAGATCATCATAAGCAACAAGAAACATGATAATCATAATGAAATCATGGGCACGGAGAACAAAGCGCTCACAGGTGGAGCGCGTGGCCGCCGGTATCGGTGGGCTGGCCCGGTGGGGTATGCTGATAAATCCCAAACCGTGTGGCCACGCGGTGTGGCAAGTGCCACTCGACGACGTACACACATATAATGGGCACGATGCACCGCTAGAGACCACGGTCCGCATCGCACATCACGTTCAGATCAAAGTCCCACTCTCGGTCTTGTCGATACGGCCACCAGTTTACCTATTACATATACATTGGTAAGTTCCCACTCTCGGTCAAAAGTGGAATCAAAGAGAAAGGTATTGAGCGAGTTCATATACCTGCGTATGCGTCAAAGCGTCCAACTCGTGGTGTAGGTCTTGTACAAAGTCTTGTTTAGGCCTGTGTAGAGTTTGACAATGTCCCACTCGTAAGCTACGTTGGGGTTTCGAGTCTCGTCGCCATCTTCGCTATAGTATTCCCATGGGCGTCTTGGCATCTTCTCCAGACGCCCCACCGCCAGCCGCTCCCACGTCCAAATGGAGAAGGCCCAGACAAAGCCACCCATATTGGACTTGTCTCCCGTCCTCTGTGTTGCGTCGTCAAGCTGCAAAACATCAAATGAGTATCAGATATAAGAAAATGTCATGGACACACTTTCGTAGGTAGGTAGGCAATTAGACACTCTCTTACCGAACGGTATAGGTAGGCGAGGGATGCGGTCCCCCAACTCTACCCCGCATCCCAGTCCGCTAGGAAGAACAGATACGCCCAGCTGGCAGAGTTCCCGGAGCTGTCTGGAAACACAACCTCCGAGAGAATATACTATTGGAAATATGCCCTAAAGGCAATAATAAAATGGTTATTATTATATTTCCTCGTTCATGATAATTGTCTATTGTCATGCTATAAATGTGTTATCCGAAAATCATAATACATGTGTGAATACATAGACCACAACATGTCCCAAGTGAGCCTCTAGTTGACTAGCTCATTGATCAACAGATGGTCATGGTTTCCTGACTATGGACATTGGATGTCATTTATATTGGGATCACGTCATTAGGAGAATGATGTGATGGACAAGACCCAATCCAAAGCATAGCACAAGATCATGTAGTTCGTTTGCTAGAGCTTTTCTAATGTCAAGTATCATTTCCTTGGACCATGAGACTGTGCAACTGCCAGATACCGTAGGAATGCTTTGGGTGTACCAAACGTCACAACGTAACTGGGTGGCTATAAAGGTGCACTATAGGTATCTCCGAAAGTGTCTGTTGGGTTGGCACGATCGAGATCTGGATTTGTCACTCCGCATGACGGAGAGGTATCTCCGCCCACTCGGTAATGCATCATCATAATGAGCTCAATGTGACTAAGTAGTTGGTCACGGGATCATGCATTATGGAACAAGTAAAGTGACTTGCCGGTAACGAGATTGAACGAGGTATTGGGATACCGACGATCGAATCTCGGGCAAGTAACGTACCGATTGACAAAGGGAATTGTATACGGGATTGCTTGAATCCTCAACATTGTAGTTCATCCGATGAGATCATCGTGGAACATGTGGGAGCCAACATGGGTATCCAGATCCCGTTGTTGGTTATTGGCTGGAGAGTTGTCTCGGTCATGTCTGCATGGTTCCTGTCATGGATTTGTCACGGCAGATGTCCTAGTGAAAGGACTTAGTCGTGGAGCCATCGCTACGGATTTACTTGAAGGGGTTAAAGCGGACACAAAGACACGAGGGTTTATACTAGTTCGGCCCCTTCGATGAAGGTAAAAGCCTACGTCTAGTTGTGATGGAATTGATGTAGTCTCGATGGCTAGGGAGCAAACAAGCTTCGCCTAGGCTCGAGTTGTGGTCGTCTGTCCTGAACCGCCGCCGGGTCGTCCCCTTATATACACGAGTGACGCCCGTCGGTCCATAGAGTCCCAACCGGTTCATACTCGTATCCCGGTTGGTATCTCTCTATTCCTAACTTACAATACAAGTTATACATCAGGCCGGTTTACGGCTACAGGTTCTAAACCGACTACAGGCCTTGGGCCTTCATCTGCTTATACCACCAATGAAGTTAACCCGGCCTAAGTAGGCCGGTTTATGCCTAGTGGTAATATCCCCAACAGTTCCCGAACCCGTAGGGTCTACACACTTAAGGTTCTATGACGCTAGGGTTATAAGGAAGATTTGTATGTGATTACCGAATGTTGTTCGGAGTCCCGGATGAGATCCCGGAAGTCACGAGGAGTTCCGGAATGGTCCGGAGGTGAAGATTTATATATGGGAAGTCATCATATGGTCGCCGGAAATTTTCGGGGGTATACCAGTATTGTACCAGGACCACCAGAGGGGTTCCGGGGGTCCACCTGCCCCGGTGGGCCTTATGGGCTGTAGGTGGAAGGGAACCAGCCCCAAGTGGGCTGGGGCACCAACCCCCATAGGGCCCATGCGCCTAGGGTTGGGGGGGGACCCTAAAGGGGGCGCCCCCTTGGCTTGGGGGGCAAGCCCCCTCCCCCCTTGGCCGCCACCCCCCCTCTAGATCCCATCTAGAGGGGCCGGCCCCCTACCCCCTTCTCCCTATAAATAGAGGGGCGAGGGGAGGGCTGCAGGACCACATCCAAGGCGCAGCCCCTCCCCTCCCCAACACCTATCCTCCTCCGCAAGAGCTTGGCGAAGCCCTGCCAGAGAACTGCCACTCCATCACCACCACGCCGTCGTTCTACTATTGGAGCTCTCTTCCTCAACCTCTCCCTCCTCCTTGCTTGATCAAGGCGCGGGAGACGTCACCGGGCTGCACGTGTGTTGAACGCGGAGGCACCGTTGCTCGGTGCTAAGATCGGATTCGACCGCGATCTGAATCGCTACGTGTACGACTCCTCCAACCGCGTTCTTGCAACGCTTCTGCTTAGCGATCTTCAAGGGTATGAAGATGCACTCCCTCTCTCTCGTTGCTAGCATCTCCTAGATTGATCTTGGTGACACGTAGGAATTTTTTTGAATTATTGCTACGTTCCTGAACAGTGGCATCATGAGCTAGGTCTATGCGTATATTCTATGCACGAACACAAAGTAGTTCTGGGCGATGATTTGTTCAATTTGCTTGCCGTTACTAGTCTTATCTTGATACGGCGGCATTGTGGGATGAAGCGGCCCGGACCGACCTTACACGTACACTTACGTGAGACAGGTTCCACCGACTGACATGCACTTGATGCATAAGGTGGCTAGCGGGTGTCTGTCTCTCCCACTTTAGTCGGATCGGATTCGATGAAGAGGGTCCTTATGAAGGGTAAATAGCAATTGGCATATCACCGTTGTGGCTTTTGCGTAGGTAAGAAACGTACTTGCTAGAAACCCATAGCAGCCACGTAAAACATGCAACAACAATTAGAGGACGTCTAACTTGTTTTTGCAGGGTATGCTATGTTATGTGATATGGCCAAAAGGATGTGATGAATTATATATATATATATGTGTGTGTGTGATGCATGAGATTGATCATGTTCTTGTAATAGAAATCACGACTTGCATGTTGATGAGTATGACAACCGGCAGGAGCCATAGGAGTTGTCTTAATTTATTGTATGACCTGCGTGTCAATGAAAAATGCCATGTAATTACTTTAATTTATTGCTAACTATTAGCCATAGTAGTAGAAGTAATAGTTGGCGAGACAACTTCATGAAGACACGATGATGGAGATCATGATGATGGAGATCATGGTGTCATGCCAGTGACAAAGGTGATCATGCCGCGCCTCAAAGATGGAGATCAAAGGCGCAAGATGATATTGGCCATATCATGTCACTTTATGATTTGCATGTGATGTTTGTCATGTTTACATCTTATTTGCTTAGAATGACGGTAGCATAAATAAGATGATCCCTCGCTAAAATTTCAAGAAAGTGTTCCCCCTAACTATGCACCGTTGCGAAGGTTCGTTGTTTCGAAGCACCACGTGATGATCGGGTGTGATATATTCTAACATTCACATACAACGGGTGTAATCTAGATTTACACATGCGAAACACTTAGGTTGACTTGACGAGCCTAGCATGTACAGACATGGCCTCAGAACACAAGAGACCGAAAGGTCAAACATGAGTCGTATAGCAGATACGATCAACATGAAGATGTTAAGCAATGATGACTAGTCCGTCTCACGTGATGATCGGACACGGCCTAGTTGACTCAGATCATGTATCACTTAGATGACTAGAGGGATGTCTATCTAAGTGGGAGTTCATTAAATAATCAGATAAACTTAATTATCATGAACATAGTCAAAAGGTCTTTGCAAATTATGTCATAGCTTACGCTTTAGTTCTACTGTTTTAGATATGTTCCTAGAGAAAATTTAGTTGAAAGTTGATAGTAGCAATTATGCGGACTAGGTCTGTAAACTGAGGATTGTCCTCGTTGCTATGCGGTAGGCTTATGTCGTTAATGCATCGCTTGGTGTGCTGAATCTCGAACGTCGTCTGTGGATGTTGCGAACATCTGACATACACGTTTTGATGACTACGTGATAGTTTAGTCGTAATGATAAATGGTTTAGAATTGAGGCGTCAAAGGCATTTTTGAAATGTCCATCACTATCTCATATGGAAGATTAACTCCCACTCGATTCAAGTTTTCGGTGTACTAAGGTAGGGGTACCTCAGTACCCCAACTTGTGCACGGGCGGTTGCAGCTTCATGGCGGGGTTTACCACGTGCTCGCCAAGACCTTCCCTGCTCCATGTCAAACCATTCAAAGACAAAGTATACAAGACAGAAGATCGAGACCCGGCAAGCGGAGTTTGCCGGAAGGCCGCCTGTGCTCAAGGTTACATCACTCACGCATGGCCCCGCAAGAGGAGCTCGCCAGAAGATTAGAAGATTGCAGCATAGAAGACACGCCGGCGCTTATACGCCCGGCGAGGGCCCGGGAGCGACAAGTTACAGAGCCCGCAAGCCCCGGTCCGCAGAAGTCAAGACCCGCAAGGTGCTTGCCGGGAGAGTTGCGCTGTGCCCGCGCCCAGCTCATCGCCCACGCGTGCCTCGGGCCTTCGAGGATGCGTGGCGGATGGCTGTGCAACTGGGGACACGGTGGCACTCCACGGTGGTCGATCCATCGCCGTGGCGACGGAGACACAAGGGCGGAGCTTTTGGGTCGACGGCGACGGGCATTAAATGCCCTTGTCCCCATGTCAAAGTAGGTAGCGACCACTGCTCACGACCGTAGCTCCACCGTTCCCAAGACTGCTCCAATTACCACCTCTTTACATTTTTACCCTTTTCCCACGTTGACACTGTCCGTGACCCTTGCACTATAAAAGGAGGCCCATGCACAACGTGGGGGTTCGGTTCAAACCTTGGCAACTCTCGCCGGTGTAGCTGCCATCGTAGCTCTTCAAGCTCCCGAGCTCAATACAATCAAGCAGGAGTAGGGTTTTACGCGCTCACCGCGTCTTAACTCGGTAAAACTGCCCGCGTGCTCGCCACGATCCGCTCTCCGTGCTCCCTCCGCCTCGCATCGCATGCATAAGGGGCCCGTCCCATAGGTGTCCGTGGCGGTAGTTTCCCGACATCTTTGGCGCGCTGTAGGGGCGCCGAGGTTGTGCGGACCTGATCCGCGCTCACGCTGGCGCGCTTCTTCATCAACCTCTCCGGTTTCATCAGCAACTTCATCAACAATTGCGCCATGGCCCTCAAGAAGAAGGCTTCGGAGGTTGCAGGTCGCTCTGCGTTTCTTCCGCCGCCACCGGAGCCAACGGTGGGCGGAGGAGACGCCGTCGAAGGGTGGTCGCCGGCGAGGACACTCTCGGGCGCCACCAGATCCAAGGACAAGACGGATGACCGCGCCGTCTCCGTGGGACATTCCGCGCCCATCTCAAGACACGACAACCCAGCAGCGCCATACCACGGAGGTGGTATCCGCCCGGGCAAGGACACACCGAGGCTTCGGGATGCTCCGACCACCGTCCGGCACAGTAAAGCAAAGGCGCCGGCAGGACCTCGCTCCTTCTAACACCGTTAGGAGTCCGAGCATATCCCGCCTCGCACCGCCGCCTCGCTCCCCTCCACTCCGCAGAAGCGCTGAAAGGGCGAATCGCTCTCGACTTTCTCCAAAGAGCGGACAAGGTCAAGATCGAGGGCTACCATCCGAGCTCGACGCTTTCGCTAACAACGACTCTTCACAGCAGCTGGCGACTCGCGCCGCGGCAAGCTGAGAAGACGGCGGCCGACGGCGATAAGACCGCCGGGTGCAACCACCGTGCACTCCCCGCCGCAGAAGCAAAAGACGCCGCTCGCGGAACAACGCCGACGACGGTTTCCACGGCATCGCCGGATCCGCGGGCTCGAGGATCAACGCCAGTCCTCGGCGATCGGCGATAAGAAGACGCCGGACCACAATCGAAGCGCCGCCGAGAAGCTTCGGCGATAATCGACAGAGAGCTGGGAACATCTGCCGACGCAAGACGCGCCGGTGAACCAGCGACTTGTCAGACGCGCAGCTGCCTCGCATTCACCCGCGAAGGCGGGCGCCCAAAGGGCCCAAAGATGAAGAATTTCAAGCCTGATGTACCGGAGAAATACGACGGCAAGACGCACCCTCGGAATTCCTCGGTGTCTACACCATCGCGGTGCAGCTGCCGGGGCGAACGAGAAGATTTCGGCGAACTACTTCCCCGCCAGGCTTAAGCTGAACGCTCGTTTGGCTTATGCACTTGCCGGAAGGCTCCATTTCTTCTTGGCAGACCTTTGCCATCAGCTTTGTTGGCGCCTTTCACCGGGCGGCCACAAACCCCACGGCCAGAGAGCGATCTCCACATTTTGGCCCGAAGGAAGGAGAATCCTCGTAAGTATATCCAACGCCACCGTGTGGAGCACAACATCCCGATGTCCACCCCGCCGCGGGTTATCAGCGTGTTCCACGAACGGGCGAATCGCCGATGCGTGAAGAGATGGCGATGACCAAGATTCGGGATGTCACGAGCTCTATGCTCTGGCTGATAAGGCGCCCACGGAAGAGGGGAGGAGACTCTCGGGAGGATCTTTGGCGCAGGAGGAAGCGACAGCGACGACGCGCTCCAGCAAAGAAGAGCCGGGCGGAACAACCGAAGAGGAACAACAAAGAGGTGCTTGCTGCCGAGAAGTCCGCAAGGAGGCTCCCGCCAAGCAAACACAGGCTGGTTGCTCCGCAAGGAGCTCGCCTCAGAAGCGGCAGCCGACAAGCGGGACGGCCCGACAAGCAATATCAAAATCCACCGCACTAAGGGCCACGATCTCTCCAATCGCAAGCGCCGAGTATCTCGCCGAGCAGCAAAAGGCTGAGTACGAGAGGCGCGACAAGGAGAAGGCCCAAGGTGGCGGAGGAGAACCGAGCAAGAAGTGGCCGCTCAATGGCCGGGAGGACGCCGCGGCAAGGCCAAGCAGCGGCAAGGTGATCGACCTCCCCGGGGCCGCGACAAGGATGAAGAAGACGTCGACGAAGACATGGAGGATGAGGATAACAGCGAACAGGAGTTCCGAAGGCCACGGAGGTCCTGTGCGTCGACGGTGGCGCCTCAAGACACCTCCCACCGCCAGCCTAAGCGGTGGGTGCGTGAGGTGAATGCAGCGAGCCGCCCAGGAGTCGCCAAGCAGTTCTCAAATGGTCCAGACGCCCATCGCTTTTTGATCTTGAGGATCACCCCGACCGCACCACCGCGGTCGGGTGCTTGCCGATGCTGGTCTCGCCCACCATCCGCGAACCTCAAGGTCACCAAAATGTTGGTTGACGGTGGGGCGGGCTGAACTTGATCTCCTCTGCTGTGATCAAGAAACTCCAAATTCCAGATGGCGAGCTCAAGAGACCGGTTCTTTCCAAGGAATCAACCCGGACGGAGCAAGCCCAAGGAAAGATCACTCGCGGTGACCTTTGGCGGGAGCTCAATTTCAGATCGAGCGCATCACTTTCGACGCCGCCGATATTCCGCTGCCATACAATGGAATACTCGGCCGTCCCTGCCTCGCCAAGTTCATGGCAGCTTCCCATTATGCTTATAACGACTCAAGATGCCGGGCCGATAAGCGCCATCACCGCCCACGGTGACAAGAAGGATGCGCTTATCTGCGCCGACAAGATCTACGGGATGCGGCTGCGCCGATAAGGATGCACTTGCGCTGAAGCTCCCCGGGAAGAAGAAGGCCAAGTCCGACAAGGACAGCTCGTGCTCGCCCGCAGCGCATCTCCCGAGCGCTGCGCTGCCGCCGAGGACGCGCCATCGAGCTCCACCGCAAGTGCGAGGAAACAAAGACAGACCAGCCAAAGATCAAGCTCGGCAAGGACGGCAGCTCGGTGCTCACTCCGGCAGCGCTCCCCGGAGCGCTGCGCTGCCGCCGAGGACGCGCCATCGAGCCCCGCCGACCGTCCACCGCCAGAGAGCAAAGAAAATTGCCAAGTTCGAACTTTTGAGTTGTACCCCGAGAATCCATACCCGTATGAGGGACCCGGATGCGAAGGGTCGAATCGTGGTTGGGTTGCGCCGCCGGTTCGCCTTGAGTCCACTCGACGATAAAAGCACGCCGCAACCAGCCCGACAAGTTCTTCGCCGGGTTGCACCGCCAAGGGTCGCTGATGCCCTCGCGCCAGCAAGCATGTTTATACTGGTGGACTCCCAAAGCGTAAGGACGAGAACATACAAGGGAAAGGATCGGGAGGAGTACGGCCTCGACGGATTGTTGGAAATAGAAAAGCTAAGTCGTCCAGAGCTTTTGTGCGAGCACTCCTTAGTTCCATGCTTTTTATGTTATGTTCCTCGTATGCTCGTCCTTTGTACGCAATACCTGGCGCTGAGGAACCTACCCGTGGATAGCCGCACCTTTATCTTGTTTTCGAGCACGCCAACGATGGCGTGAGCTGCGACAAGTGTCGCACCCTTGTTTCGTTTTCGAGTCCGCCAGCAAGCTAAGTGCGTTGCGACTAGTCATGCAAGGTTGCTTGCCGGTAAGACCTCGCCAGCCGGATGCTTCGAGTTCAGCACTCAAGACTCGCGCAAGGGCCCTTGCCGCAAGTTCCTAGAAGCGAGGGTAAAGCGCACAAAGGGTGTAAAGTAGAGGGTGTAACGAGCAAGCCCTGCCGAAGATGCCCTTCAGATGAGAAACTTGTGCGCGGAGGAGCCAACTCGCGGCTGAGTTGCGCCCTCGATTTGTTTCGAAGTCCGCCAACAACTCGGCGCACTGCAGCTGGCCCGAGAAGGTTTCTTGCCGGAGAAAACACCGCCAAGAAGTTGCCGATGTTCCATACTCAGCAAGTGTGTTAGCACCGCAAGTTCCCTAGCAGCGAGAGTATAAACATACGAAGGGCAAGGCACGGCATCGATTGCAAAGTCGCATGTAAAGGATTTATATACATATACATGTAAATAATGAAACTGTTGCAGACCTATCTCAACTGCTTCCATGGCTGAAATTACAGCAACAAGGAGAAACCGAAGAGCACACCAAAGACTGGATTTTGGCGAGAGCGAGTTGCCGGGCTGGGAGTGCCAAGATTCCTTCCCGGCCGGGATAATAGCACCGAAAAGCTGCGGAATCAGATAAGTTTTCATCCTCGTCATGCATCCTCTCATGGACCGGGAAAGCGGGCTGCGCCCTTGAACGAAGCGTGTCTTGTAAAACCCGTATGCTGGAGGAGCCAGGTCGTGGCCTGCCTTGCGCCCTTGGTTTGTTTCCGAGTCCGCTCAACTAACACAAGTGCGCAGAATCGTCGGCAAGGTTGCTTGTCGAAGCAACACCGCCAATGGGCTGCTGATGTCCCGACTCAGCAAGCGTGTTCACACCAGCAAGCTCCCCGAGAGCGAGGGATGGGAACATACAAGGCGAAGTCAAGTAAAAGACTCGGTCCGACAAGCGTTCCCCTCTTTTCATTAAAAACATCCTAGTTTAGTACAAGTCCATAGAGGATGAAAAACATGATAGAGAGGATTACATATTTTAAATACAACTAAGGCCCAAGGGCTTACAAATTAGAAGATAAGATGCCCGTAATTCCTCTCCTGCTTTCTCCTGCTCAAGAGTTAGGTCAAGGAGGATCCGGCAAGAGAAGCTTGCCGGAAGGGCAAAAGGGGAGCCTAGGAGAGCTACGGCGCCAGAAGACACCAAGAGAACTTCGAGGGGCCGCCAGAGCTTGGCGGAGACGGAGGCGCCGGAGGCAGAGCTTGAAGAGGAGGTGGGACGCGTCGATACTGACGAGGGCTCTCGCCTCGACTTTGATTTGACGGCCTTGCCGCCACCCCTCTTCCTTCTTCCGCAGCCTCCCACGCCACCGCCCAAGGAGACGGCCCCGGAGTTCAGAAGGCCGGCGACCGGATGATGGGGTCGCCGGTGGGCGCGAGGCAGCATCCGACGCCTAGTCGGACCCACCATCTCGCCATCGCTGCTGCCGCTCCCTCCTCGTCACTCTCGCCGAGGAGGGACTTCGCTATCGGAGGAGCTGTCCACAAGATCTCGCCCGGTCCCGAATCCTCAAGACCTTGACGGCGAGAAGGTCGCCTCCATTAACTTGAAATGGAGGGTAAACCCCGCCGCCAAGCTGTGGATGCGGGCGAACGCCTTCCACCTCGATCGGAAGTACATCACGCCGGGCTGGGGACACGACACTCACTCGAGTGCCGCTGATCCCACAGCCCCTCATGCGCAACTCCATCACTCGGCGGATCCGTTCCATCGCGCGAACGGGCTGGGAGCCGAGGCGGCGAGGAGGCGCCGCGCAGCTTGATGAAGAACTCCTGTGGATCGCTCAAGATGGACCGCCGAGGAAAGGAGCCACCGAGGAGACGGGAGGCACATCGCCACGACCGCCTCCCCGACCGCCTCGACCACGCCTCGGCCTCGCCCGCTGCCTCGCGCCTCCTCTCCCCTCGTGGTTGCCCGCCGCCACGGGTGCGGATAGGATAAGTGCGCTGCCCGGAGGCGACCCTCGCTGCCACCGCTGAAGAACTAGGATTTCTCCTTCCATGGCGTAAAGAAGGACGGAAGTCAAGACGAAGGGAGAGGAGGAAGTGTGAGACCATTGTGCTCCCCTTCCGCCCCTTTTAAAGGGCGAGGTGGGGCTCAACCGCCCTGCCCGCCAATCGGGAAGCGAGGAGGACAGAGGAGCGGGCCGACTCGCCATCTCCGCCTGCGTGACGGCTCGGTCTCCCACTTCGCCGCCCACGACCCCCATGCATGAGGGCTGCGTAAAAAGCGGGCTGGAGCGACGGGTGAAGTGACCTCGCCCGCACCACGATCACGGGGTGGATGCCCTAAAGACCGCGACGCGCCGCCCATCGCCTCCCACGACGCCGCGAATCGACGCTGGCTGCACGGGGATGCGGCAGATGCGGAAGTGGATTCGGGCGCAGGCTGGGGGCAGTGTGCCTGCACTGCTTTTGGGCCTGGCCCAACAGCGCCGGCACTGCAGTGTGGCCCAGGCCCGGGCTCTGCTGGAGTACTAAAGTAGGGGTACCTCAAGATTCCAACTTGTGCACGGGCGGTTGCAGCTTCCGCGGCAGGGTTTACCACGTGCTCGCCAAGACCTTCCTGCTCCATGTCAAACCATTCAAAGACAAAGTATACAAGATGAAGATCGAGACCCGGCAAGCGGAGTTTGCCGGGAAGGCCGCCTGTGCTCAAGGTTACATCACTCACGCAAGGCCCCCGCAAGAGGAGCTCGCCAGAAGATTAGAAGATTGCATCATAGAAGACACGCCTCGGCGCTTATACGCGTCGGGCGAGGGCCCGGGAGCGACAAGTTACTGAGCCCTGCAAGCTCCCGGTCCGCAGCAGTCAAGACCCCGCAAGGTGCTTGCCGGAGAGTTGCGCAGTGCGCCGCCCAGCTCATCGGCCCACGCCGCCTGGGCCTTTCCAGGACGCGTGGCGGATGGTCTGTGCAGCCTGGGGACACGGTGGCACTCCACGGTGGTGGATCCATCGCCGTGGCAAACGGAGACACAAGGGCGGGAGCTTTTGGGGTCGACGGCGACGGGCATTAAATGCCCTTGTCCCCCACTGTCAAAGTAGGTAGCGACCACTGCTCACGACCGTAGCTCCACTGCTCCCAAGACTGCTCCAACTACCACCTCTTTACATTTTTACCCCTTTCTCCCACGCTGACACTGCCGGTGACCCCTTGCACTATAAAAGGAGGCCCATGCACAACGTGGGGGGGTTCGTTCAAACCTTGCCAACTCTCGCGGTGTAGCTGCTACTATAGCTCTTCAAGCCCCGAGCTCAATACAATCAAGCAGGAGTAGGGTTTACGCTGCTCACCGCGTCCAACCTGGGTAAAACTGCCCGTGCTCGCCATGATCTCTCTCCGTGCTCCCTCCGCCTCGCATCGCATGCACAAGGGGCCCGTCCCATAGGTGTTCGTGGCGGGCGTTTCCCACACAAGTGATTCTAGTACTCGCATAACTGAGCACATGCTCAACGATTGAGCTTTTCTCCCTTAGTTTGCAGGCTTAAGAAACTTGTCAGAGGTCTCATACCTCTTGATGTGGGCACTAGCCTGAAATCCCAATTTCAGTGCTTGAAACATGTCATATGTTCCAAGACATTTCAAAAATGCCTTTGACGCCTCAATTCTAAACCGTTTATCATTACGACTGAACTATCACGTAGTCATCAAAACGCGTATGTCAGATGTTCGCAACATCCACAGACGACGTTCGAGGTTCAAGACACCGAGTGGTGCATTAAGGACATAAGCCTTCCGATAGCAATGATGACAATCCTCGCCACGGACCTAGTCCACATAATCGCTACTATCAACTTTCAACTAAATTTCTCTAGGAACATATCTAAAAAAAGAGAACTAAAGCGTAAGCTATGACATAATTTGCAAAGACCTTTTGACTATGTTCATGATAATTAAGTTCATCTGATTATTTAATGAACTCCCACTTAGATAGACATCCCTCTAGTCATCTAAGTGATACATGATCTGAGTCAACTAGGCCGTGTCCGATCATCACATGAGACGGACTAGTCATCATCGGTTAACATCTTCATGTTGATCGTATCAGCTATACAACTCATGTTCGACCTTTCGGTCTCTTGTGTTCCGAGGCCATGTCTGTACATGCTAGGCTCGTCAAGTCAACCTAAGTGTTTCGCATGTGTAAATATGGCTTACACCGTTGTATGCGAACATTAGAATATATCACACCCGATCATCACGTGGTGCTTCGAAACAACGAACCTTCGCAACGGTGCACAGTTAGGGGGAACACTTTCTTGAAATTTTAGCGAGGGATCATCTTATTTATGCTACCGTCGTTCTAAGAAAATAAGATGTAAACATGACAAACATCACATGCAAATCATAAAGTGACAAGATATGGCCAATATCATCTTGCGCCTTTGATCTCCATCTTCGAGGCGCGGCATGATCACCTTCGTCACTGGCATGACACCATGATCTCCATCATCATGATCTCCATCATCGTGTCTTCATGAAATTGTCTCGCCAACTATTACTTCTACTACTATGGCTAACGGTTAGCAATAAAGTAAAGTAATTACATGGCGTTTTTCATTGACACGCTGGTCATACAATAAATTAAGACAACTCCTATGGCTCCTGCCGGTTGTCATACTCATCGACATGCAAGTCGTGATTCCTATTACAAGAACATGATCAATCTCATACATCACACACACACACACACACACACACACACACACACACACACACATAAAATTCATCACATCCTTTTGGCCATATCACATAACATAGCATACCCTGCAAAAACAAGTTAGATGTCGGTGTACTAAAGTAGGGGTACCTTAGTATCCCGAACTTGTGCACGGGTAGTCGTAGCGTCCCGCGGCAAGGCTTGCCGGGCGTCCGCCAAGATCCTCCGTAGTCCCTATTGATGCCATTCAAGAACAAAGTGTTTTAACTGAGAAGACAAGACTCCGGCAAGAGGAGCTTGCCGGGAGGGACGAGGCCCCGGCAAGAGGAGCTTGCCGGGAAGGCCAACCAAAGCACTTCAAAGAACTTTCCGCGACGCGCCGCGCGTCCCGGCAAGACCCGATGAGCGGCAAGCTTTCGGGTGCGACAAGACAACGACCGCGGCAAGGCACTTGCATGGCGCGGCCACCACTCGGCCCATGCTCCAACAAGACCAACCAACGTGTCGCCCGAGATCGCTCCAGCGACGTGGCGGGAGTGTGCAGCCAAGCGGTGCGAGGTGGCAAGTGGAGATGATGAGAAGGCCATCGTGGTAAGCGGTGGCGCCTAACGGTCGCTTCTTCAGCCTGTTGGCGAGGCGGACGGGCATTAAATGCCCTTGTCCCCGCCGCCGGAGTTAGGTAGGGTGCATGTGAGATAGCAGTTGTACCAACCCCTCTTTTACATTTGTACCTCTGTCTCGTTGCACACTGCTCGGTGACCCCTTTAGCCTAGAAAAGGAGGCCCATGCGCAACGAGAGGGGGTTCACTCATTCAAACTACTGAATGCTCACGCCTCGAGCAAGAACACAATACAACCACAAAGCAGCAAGAGGAGTATTATCCTCCGGAGAGCTCCAAAGCTGGGTAAAATCGCTCGTGTGCCTCGCCGATTCGCTCTTCAGGCGCTCTCGCCCTTTACGGAGCCTTAAGGCTCGTTATTGCTTACCGGGCAAGTGCTGCACAAAGTGTCAGATAATGCATGCAAAAAAGGAAAAAGGCATGAAATTTGACAAGATGTGCGAAGCACATGAGTTTTATTTATGCACGGGATCTGCGCCTGGCTTTGTACAAAGGGATACATGCAACAGCGGCAAGGCTTGTACAAAAGGTGGTTACCGGAACTGGTTCCGGCAACCGCGCCTTATGGGTAAAATTTACGAAGATGCTCAATGTTCCAGGAGTTGCTCACCGGAAAGCCATCTTCGGTCTCAAGGCGGACATCGCCAGGCCTAGTGACTCGTTTCACCCGATAAGGGCCTTCCCACTTTGGCGTCAACTTGTTGGAATTCTTGGCGAATTGAACACGCCGAAGAACAAGGTCGCCTTCCTCGAGACTTCTGGCATTGACTTTGCGGCTATGGTAGCGGCGCAAAGCTTGCTGGTATCGAGCAGCTCGTACAGCAGCCTGAAGACGAACTTCCTCAAGGAGCAGCGCGTCATCTTGTCGCAGCTGCTCTTGCTCAAGCTCATCATAAGCGAGCACTCGAGGTGATCCGTGATACGAAGTTTCGTGGGGAGAACTGCCTCGCTCCATAGACTAGAGCAAAAGGTGTCCGCCAGCTGGCTCGACGGTGTCGCCCTGATCGACCAAAGAACCACCGGCAGCTCCTCGATCCAATTTTTCCGCGACTTGTGCAGCCCGTCAAAGTTCTGGTCTTGAGCCCGCAAGAGCACTTCAGCGTTATTCTCTCCGCTTGACCGCTGCTTCTCGGGTGAGCAATGGTAGCGAAGCGCACCTTGGCGCCAAGATCTTGGACATACTGCATGAAGGTGCGGCTCGTGAATTGTGTGCCATTGTCGGTGACTATTAGGGACTCAAACGGCAAACAATTGACCAAGAACTTGATCGCTAACTATGCTGTCACCTTCCTCATCGCTTCCACCTCCGCCACTTCGTGAACTTGTCGATCGCCACGCATAAGTATCAAGCCCCGACACCGGGAAAGGGACCGAGGATGTCGAGCCCCTGCATCAAAAATGGCCAGATAAAGGGATTGTTTGGAGAGCTTGAGCTGGTTGATGTATCTCGCTTGAGTGGAACCGCACGCTTCACACTTGGTTACTTGTGCAGCTTGCATCCTCGAGGGCTGTTGCCAAAAGAAACCTTGCCGGAAAGCTTTGCCGGCAAGTGCTCTTTGCGCCAATGTGATGGCCACATATGCCTCCATGTATCTCCGCCAACAGCTTCGGCCCATCTTCCCGGGAATGCACTTCAATTTCAATTCGCTGAATTTCTTCTCGACAAAGATGTCATCGACAAACTGTTACATACTTGATTGCCGGGCTACTCTCTCTGCTTCTTCTTGCTCTTCGGGAAGTTCTCCTATCTGAAGGAAATGGACAATCTGCTGTGCCCATGCTGGAGCCTGCGGCTCGACAGCAAGGACTAAAGGCACAAACGCTGCTGCGGGAACATCTGCTTCTACGGCAAGAACATGCGGCTCAGCCGGAGCTTGATGTTCCCCGGCAAGCTCGCCGGAGCAAAACTTGTCGGGAGCGTCTGCTTCAACGGAACAAACCCTAGGGCTTGTCGGAGCATACTGCCCCTCAGCACTCTTTGTATTGATCTTGGGAACCTTCTTGGCGGCGGCTTCGGGGAGCTCTGTCGGGAAGTAGTCACCAGAAACCAACTTCCTCTTCTTGTTCTGTCCGGTTGATGGTGTTACAGATGATTGAGTCAGCTTGAGCACGAAAATTCCCGGTTCCATAGGTAACTTGAGTGCGGCGCACTTTGACAGGCCATCTGCAATATCGTTCTGAGCTCTCGGTACATGTTCCATTTGTAGGCCGTCAAAGTGCTCTTCCAACTTTCTTACTTCATCAATGTAGGCTTCCATCAACGGACTCTGATAATCTTTGTTAACTTGGCGGCCGACAAGCTGCGAGTCACCCCTAACAATAAGTTTTTTGATTCCAAGGTCTGCCGCGATCCTGAGTCCGGCAAGCAAACCTTCATACTCTGCAGTATTGTTTGTCGCTGCTCTTTGGAAAGTGCATCCGACCACGATTTGAGGTGCTCTCCGTGGGTGCGACAAGTAGTACGCCAGCAGCGCTGCTTTGCAGCGAGAAGGCACCATCAAAGTACATGATCCATTCTTTGTTTGCTTCCTTGACGGGATGCTCGCCTCCCGGAGATTCTTCATCGTGTTGGCGCCCATTCTGCTATGAATTCTGCCAATGCTCGCTATGGATAGTTGAGGTACTCTCAAACTTGAGGCCAAAGTTGACAATTCCAAAGGCCCACTCGACAATCCTGCTGCTTGCCGGATTCTGCAAGATCCTCTTCAACGGAAAGCGAGTGACAATCTGTGATCTCATGTGCTTGAAAGTAATGGCGCAGATTTCTCGAGGCCATGAGAAGGCCGAAAAGCAACTCGCGACACCGTAGTACCTTGATCTAGCCCCCCGCAGAAGGGAACCGACAAAGTAAACTGGGCGCCGCACCATCTTCTTCTCGCTTCGTCTTGTGGCTGTACGGATCCATCCTTGTCGACCAGAGCTTGTCGGAGAAGCCCCCGCTTGTCATTTGGATGTGCTTGCCACGTCGCTGGTTTCATCATCTGCCTCCCTTTCCACTACTAACGCAGCACTAACCACTTGATTGGTTGCCGCTAGATATAGCAGCAACTTCTCTTGTGGCTTAGGTGCGACAAGTATTGAAGTGGAGGACAGATATCTCTTTAAGTCTTGCAGCGCAGCCTCCGCTTCTGGAGTTCATCTCATTGGACCTACCCTTTTCAAAATTTTGAAAAATGGCAGGGCGCGTTCAGCAGACTTAGAGATGAACCTGCTGAGAGCAGCTACGCAGCCGGCAAGCCTTCGTACATCCTTGAGGCACTTCGGTGCTTTGATCTGCTCAATGGCCTTGATCTTGTCGGGGTTGACTTCGATCCCCCGCTGAGACACGAAGAACCCGAGAAGTTTGCCGGAAGGGACTCCAAACACGCACTTCTCGGGGTTGAGCTTGAGGTTGATCTTGCGCAGATTTGCAAAGGTCTCGTCCAAATCTTGTATTAGTGTTGCTCTGTCTTTGCTCTTGACCACTATGTCATCCATGTAAGCTTCTACATTTCGGCAATCGTGGCTCAAAAGCTTCGTGAACTACCCTTGCAAATGTTGAACCAGCATTCTTTAATCCAAGGTCATCCGCATAAAGCAAAGACGCGCTACATGGAGTAATGAATGCAGTTTTCTCTTCATCCTCTTCCACCATGAAGATCTCGATGATATCCTCGAGTATGCATCAAGAAATGAAAGAGATCACATCCCGTGGAGTCGATAACTGGTCAATGCGCCGCAAGGAAATAGATCTTTGGGAGGATCGAAAGTATGTCTAGAGGGGGGTGATTAGACTACTTGACAATATAAAATTATGCCTTTTGATAAAGACAAGTTTTTGGCAGATTCACAATGATGATCAAGTCAAGTATCACCCTACACATGCAATTCTAGAGTATAGGCAGCGGAAAGTAAATTGCACATGTAGTAAAGAGAGGTGGAGAAGAGCAAACGCAATTTTGGAGACGCGGAGATTTTTCTCGTGGTTCCGATAGGTGGTGCTATCGTCATTCCACGTTGATGGAGACTTCAACCCACGGAGGGTAACGGCTGCGAGAGTCCACGGAGGGCTCCACCCACGAAGGGTCCACGAAGAAGCAACCTTGTCTATGCCATCATGGCTCACGCCCACGGAGGGCTAGCCTTACTCGGGTAGATCTTCACGAAGTAGGCGATCTCCTTGCCCTTACAAACTTCTTGGTTCAACTCCACATCTCGACGGAGGCTCCCAAGCGACACCTAACTAATCTAGGAGGCACCACCTCCAAAAGGTAATAGATGGTGTTGATGATGATGAACTCCTTGCTCTTGTGCTTCAAATGATAATCTCCCCAACACTCAACTCTCCTCACCGATTTGGCTGTGGTGGAAGAAAGGATTGAGTGGAAAGCAACTTGGGAAGGCTAGAGATCAAGCTTCATATGGTGGGAGTGGAGCAACTTGATCTCAACACAAGGGTAGGTAGTTCTCTTCTCGTAAATGTAAGGTAGGAGTGGTAGTTCTTTTCGATGGCTCTCTCCACTAATGAAGAGGGGTGGAGGGTATTTATAGCCTCCACACAAAATCCAACTGCATACACACATTTGACCAATCTCGGCCGGACCGAAGTTGACAACTCGGTGAGACCGAAAGTTCAAATCATGTGAACGTTGGGATTTTCGTGGGACCGAAAATACAAACTCTGTGAGTCCGATTCGTAAAGACAAGAGCTTGCCAATCTTGGGACCGATTTCATCATCTCGGTGACACCGATTTGATGATGTATGTTATGTAAGCTTGGCAACTCAAGTTTCGTGAGACCGAGTTCGTAATCGGAAAATCCGAGATTTCTAGGGTTTGGCTTTATGGCTGAGGTGGTTCATCTCGTGTGACTGAAGTTTGGAATATCGGTGGGACCGAGATTACTTATGAGTGTATATGGCAGTGAAAGTTGCCGATAGTTTAGGAGATGTATCACTAAGCACTTTGAGCAACCAGATCATCATCATAACCTCATCCCCTTTAATAGTATTGGCTTTCCTATGGACTCAATGTGATCTTGGATCACTAAACCAAAAATGGAGTCTTGAGCTTTTGCCAATGCTTGCCTTAGCATTTTGAGGGGTCCACTTCTTCAGTCCTTGCCATACCCATATCATCGAACTTTCTCAAATGATTCTCAAGAAACTATTAGTTCAATGATATATATGTTGTTATTAATTACCAAAACCACCCGGGATTAGTTGCACTTTCAATCTCCCCCTTTTTGGTAATTGATGACAACATATATATCAAAGCTTCGACAAAGGATATAATCAATGAATAATATCGTCGCTTTGAGAAGTATGTGATAAGCAAGAGCTCCCCTAAATTTGTGCATTATTTAAGATTTATGCTTGAATGCAAATGCACAATCGATTAGGATCATGGGTCACTCTTCCATGTCACATACATCTTGGTGGAGCGCACAAAATGATAAGAATGAATAGCATGCACCCAATCACCAAGACATGAGTAAATGGTCATACAAGATAGGAATAGCATATGATAAGCATTAAGCACACATTAAAGCATAGTATGACCAAGCACTCATCAAACGAGTATCAAACACACGGAATGTTTCAAAACCAAAAGTATCTCAAAGAAACCGCAAAAGAACGAAAGAGCAAAAGCGACAACACTCTCTCTCGAAGTCCTATGATCTATACACTTTTCCCTTTGGCAACAAGTTACCAAAAGTTCAAAAGGCATAGAGCTAAGCGCCACTAGGGACTCACGGGCGGCTCCTCGTCGGGTTGATGTTGAGTTGATATGGCAGATCGGCGAAGACTTCACTGATGTCTCAGGCTGGAGGAGTGGTCACCGAGCCGAGCCGAGCAACCGATGGAACTGTGGAGGTGCCAAGCTGTAGTCCCGTGTCACCATCGAATAGCAGCTGATCGGGTCCTGTGGGAACCGGAGCATCTGCTGATAAGCATCCCGACTAGGTCATCCCGCATCTCACGATAAGCTCTTCCTTCTCCTCTTTGCTTCCTCAATATCCGCCTCAAGCTTGTTGATGCTATTTGCACTTCAGTCACTTCACATCCAGAGCATGGATCTTGTCTTCAACAATCCTCTCTAGGCTCTCCCGAGACTGCATAATGCTGGCCAGCGTTGTTCAATCCTTTGGGTAGCTTCAAGTAGCTGTTCTCCAACACTCTTTGGTTTAGCTGCCGCCGCGCTTCCTTGTCACTTTGGCTTTCTTGGCAGCTTCAATCTTTGCTTGACCTTCAACCGATGTTGATCCTCCTCATCCATCACAACAACATTATCCTCATGCTCAGCTGCAGTGGTAAGTGTTCTCTATCCAACAAGAATGTGCCCGTGCCAAACTTGGCATTGATAAGCATCCAATATGCGGGCAAATCCACACGACCTTTTCTCGTCACCGCAGTCCTCTTAATGGTCTCAACTATCAAGTCC
The DNA here is from genome assembly GCA_021437245.1 of Aegilops speltoides. Taxonomy (NCBI): domain Eukaryota; kingdom Viridiplantae; phylum Streptophyta; class Magnoliopsida; order Poales; family Poaceae; genus Aegilops; species Aegilops speltoides. The sequence goes on from JAHHZJ010003357.1 coordinate 93,718, forward strand.
ATCACCTTGAAAGGTGCTTTCATCAAGTATATGCAGCATGTTGATAGAGTATCCTCCGATCATGCGATGATCTCCGCACTTGGGCATCAAGGTATGCCTCGTAATAGTGTTTGTGGTAGGTAGACCTGCTCGAGATAGTACATCGAGCCGAGCTTCCAGATTCCCAAATCTTTAGCCGAACCTCTTTGTACATATTCTTCATGGATTCATGGTTCTTCTTGGGAATACCATACACATCAACATCATCCTCTCTGGCACCGGAGCATTCAGAAGTTCTGCCCATTCTTCAACAAATGAAGAGAATCTTTGGCCTTCACCATCCATGTGATCTTTCCATCCGATAGAAATGAGTGTGGCATAGAATTGCATAATCATCTCATCATTCCAACTTGTCAACTTCGACCTACAAAGTCTGCAACACCACATGCAAGTGAAGCTTTCATGCACATGTGGAAAGAAGTCTCGTGTTTTCACTCACAATGTATTTCCAATCAACAAATCTTGTGTCCGCCACTATGGGCTTTTTGTCCATCAAGACAGCCTCATAGAAGTCCCGCCGCTCTCTCGTGTGAAATCTGGGATCAACAAAGTAGTTCTTCTCCTCACGGCATATGGATCGATTGTCTCCATAGCCCGAGACCTCTATCCTTCCTTTCCTTCATGTTCTCACTTGAGGATGAGCATCATTGTGAAGTGGCAGTTTTGGACGAAGTTTCAAGAAACTGGTGCTTCATCATCCGACACACCTGGTGGCACATCATCTTTGTTCTTCTCTCGATGCTGGAATGTTCCCGACTATCTTCTTGGCTTGGCAAGAAGCTTTGCGGAGCTGCCTTGACCGGAGCAGATTGCTTGGCTTTGAAGTGGCTCCTCGCCTCGATGGCATCACCCATGAGCTTAGGCTTCGAGGAGGCTGGGGTGCTTCTCATCCTCATCTTCCTCTCTCGCATCATCATGCACTAACCTCTTCCTCTTGGAAGTTTTCTTCACTTTGCTCGTAGTTTCTCTTCCAAACTCAGCTTCTTAGCAACAAGTGGACTGCTTGACTTTCCCGGTGCCCTTCTTAGTTTGTCGACCTTGAGGCTCTTTGGCAACAACTTTCCTCTTGGGCTTTGAGGTGACCTCTTCCTCAACAACAAAATCTGAGTCTTCCTCATCCGAAGTTTCTTCTTTTCGCCCTCGTGGCTGCAGGAGGCAAACCACTTGGTGTACTCCTCTCACCATCATCCGATGAGCTGCTGGGATCGTGACTAGTGCCCGCCTCGAATATCTCGCTATAGGTGACTCGACTGTTCTCGCTGTCACTGCATCCGACATGGCCGACAACCCGTGAATAGATAAGGTGTAGGCAGAGTAGAAGAGTTATCACAAACGCAGAAGTTTTTGCAAACAAATGAGTTCAAATTCTAGTATTAGGTTTTCACAGAAGACATTTCGTCGATCGAGTTTAAAATTCGTGAATCCAAGTGTTCAAATGAAGCATTCACACCACTTTCGTTGGACCAAGTGGGTTTCGTCCCGCCGAAAACACTAGGGTTTCACTAAATCCTCATTTCGTCACACCGATTTGCACAACTCGTTGGACCGAAGGTGCAAAGGTAATGGCCATAGGCCAAATCGGTCATACCGAAAATGTAAAATCGGTCTCACCGAGATGTGTTCGCGGAAACCTAACCCTAAAACTTTTACTCAATCTCGCTCAAAAGAACTAATCTGTGTTCGTGAAGATTTCAATCGTGGCAAGATTATAGGCAAACCAAACGTGCATTGAATCGAGATGGAGCACGAGGGATCAAACTCACCCTAACTTGGTGGAGTTTTCACGGCGGCAACGGCGCGGAGAAGATGTCCGCTGACGGCGACGGAGACTCGAGGCGAGGGCGCATAAAGCGATTTACGGAGACGATCCGGAGACCAAGGCGACGGCAAAGAAGGGGTGGGGCGAAGCATTTGAAGTAGAAATCAACGCCGCTGCCCTGAGTATATATACCTTTTGTTGTCGGTGGGACCGAAGTTGTAAAACTCGGTGGCACCGAGATGGATAACCGCAGGCAGTTATGCACTTCGTCACGCCGAAAATCACAACTCGGTTTCACCGAGGTGAAAACCTAGATCGTCTAAATGCTTTCGGTTCGACCGAGTTTGAGTGTGTTGGTCCGACCAAATCAAATAGAAGGTTTTGGAAGTTAGCCTTGACGGATCGGTGGCTCCGAAAGTGCTCCTCACCTGAGGGTCCAAAATGACTTGTTCAAAGTTTGTGATGTAAGCATGAATAGAATTTGAGACAAGAAAGCATAGATAGCTAGGAGGTACTTAGGCATTCTTGTCCATCCATTTGGTCGAAAAATCAAAAGACCAAAGCAACAAATGGATGTCCTCGAATGGATAAAATCATGCATCCAACATGCTCACACAATAAGATAGCAAATGAAATATGTGTCAAACATGCACAATCAAAACTCTAGCTACTATCACACAATTTGTCGATGACTAGGTCATCTTTATATGAGTATATTGACTTAGGAGTCAAATGAGAACATTTGATCATAGGTCATACTCATCGCTTAAGCACAAGTGGGGTTACCACTTTTACATAAAGCATTGATGTGTTCACATCATTTGAAGATGCTTTAGCTCAATTCTTTAGAGCAAAGCTCCCCTAGATGTGAGAACCCCTTTAAAGGGTCAAACTAACCTTGGGTTGTCGAGAAGACTTCATGTAGATGTTGAAGATGTGGATGCTCAATGTTGATGAAGATCATCAAGAGTTGGGAGCAATCCTTTGATTCGGCACTTTCAATACCTACATGGGTTAGTCCCACAAGGAACAAACAAGGATATCCATGGACATAGATTGAAGTACACAATAGATGATGTCCATGAAAGCAATGATTACCTTGTCCCTTGACTTACCAACAAGAGGGTTTGTGACTCCATGAACTAGTGCAAGATGTGGAAGTTGATTGCACAAGTTTTTGCCAAAATGAATGTGAGTGAAGTATGTTGGTGGAGTCACCTCAAGAACTCTCTAGTTCTTCTTCTTCGATCCACATCATCTTGATGGGAATCCTTGGGGTTGTAGTTGAGCTTGACGAAGTAGAACTTGACGCTTCCTTGGGAACCCACTTGACCATGGCTTGAGGTGCTTCAATAAATGCATCAATCTCCTCTTGAAGCTTGTCCTTGCCTTTTAGCTTGTGGTCTTGTGGTGGAAGGTCATCTTGAGCTTGTTCCACATTGGAAGAAGTAGGATTGTACTTCTCCTTTGAGGAATAAACTGTGGAGTAGGATATTGACCTTCTTCCCATTCAACACCCTCGGCGCTGAACTTTCGCTCAAAACCAATTCCTTGATTCTTCCGTGCCTTCCTTGCTTAAGTAACAATTTCTCAAAGTTCTTGCTTCCGCAAGGCTCTTGTAGACACCTTTCTATAATCCCTTTCAATAAACTATTTTCTTGCTCAAGTGTAACTTGGCTTGAAACATTGTTAGTGGAATCAAGAGAACTACTAGAAGCAACAATATTGATTTAGCATGGTTATTGTTACTACTAGATGAAGAATTTTTCTTATGCTTGTCATGCTTAGTTTTAATGGGAGGCAAGAAATTAGACAAGAGAAGTCGCTTGGCAAGATATGAAGAACTCTTCTTTCAAGATCGCCATTGATTGCTTTTAGAAACTCATGTTCTTGCTCTAGAGTGAGCTTCTCAAGCGTAGCTTCTCATGAGATCTTAGGAGCTCTCTATGATCTTCTTGAGTTGTTTCATGAGCTAACTTAAGAGTGTTTAGTTCTTTAGTTAGACGCTCAATCTCCTTCATAGCATTGTCATTCGACTCTTCTCGACTATAAAGACTACTAGCATGTTCATCATTACAAGGCTCACTAGATTTATCATGTAAGAGCTCATCTTCACCAAGCAAGTCATCCTCATCACTATCAAAGTCAATGAATTCTGTGGTGTGATACCTTGGGGCCTTTAGCCATGAAGCATCTTCCAATTCCCTCATTTGGTGAATCAAATAAGTCGAGGAGTTGGAGTTGGAGGATACGAGAGCAAGACCGCAACACCTTCATCTTGATCAGAGTCGGAGTTGGAGTGATAGCTTCTTTCGGATTGATTGTCTGAGTCGGAGCCGAGACCCATTCACCTACATGAGCTTGATGTTTTCTTCTTGTGTAGCTCCTTGATGACTTGTCTTTCCTCTCCTAATCCTTGCTTCTCCGAGAGGGTCTTCGCTCATAACGATCATCTCTACTCCTTCTCTCTTCCGAGGTGACTCATCTCTTGAGCTTCTTCTTCTTGGAGATTCTTCTTCTTGTGGGGAGCCAACACTCATTTGAGTAGTGTCCGGTCTTCCACAATTGTAGCAGTTTCGATCACGACTAGAAGATCTCTTTTCATCATATGATCTAGACTTTGAGCTTCTCTCTTTGCTTCTACTCTTGTAGAATTTGTGAAGTTCTTCACCATTAGGCTTATCTCTTCATTGGAAACTAACTTGTCACTTGAGGTTGTGGGAGCATCACATGTAGCTTTGTAAGCACCACTTGACTTGTTGTGAAGCTCTTCCTTATCTTTAAGTGTCATCTCATGAGCAACAATTCTTCCAATGACTTCGTTGGCTTGAGATTCTTGTAGTTTGGCATCATTTGGATCAAAGTGCACACGGTGTCATACTTTCCATCCAAAGCTCGAGAATCTTCTTGATGATGAATCGGTCGGTCATTTCTTCGCTTCCTAAGCCGGCAATCTCATTTGTGATGAGAGCAAGCCTAGAGTACATTTCAAATAATTCTTCACCTTCCTTCATCTTGAACTTGTCAAGTTGACCTTGAAGAACATCTAGCTTTGATTCCTTCACGGACTCGGTACCTTCGTGCATTTCAACCAAAGTATCCCAAATCTCTTTTGCATTCTCAAGACGGCTGATTTTGTTGAACTCCTCGACACAAAGCATTGAAGAGAATGTCACAAGCTTGAGCATTGTTTTGCAACATCCGCAATTCATCCGCTAGAAGCTTCACGATCCGAACTTTTCCTTCCTCAAGAATTCACCTTGCATACCAACACAAATAATGCCCCATGCGGCTGGGTTATGGCCAAGAATATGCATTTTCATTTTATGCTTCCAACTAGCAAAGTTTGTACCATCAAAGTAAGGACTCTCTTTAAAATTACCTCACTAGACGCCATACTCTCCTAGGTTGTGAAACCAAGCTTATGGAGTCCAATGCAATGGAAACCAATACAATGGAGACCAAAGCTCGATACCACTTGTAGGATCGAAAGTATGTCTAGAGGGGGGTGATTAGACTACTTGACAATATAAAATTATGCCTTTGACAAAGACAAGTTTTTGGCAGATTCACAATGATGATCAAGTCAAGCATCACCCTACACATGCAATTCTAGAGTATAGGCAGCGGAAAGTAAATTGCACATGTAGTAAAGAGAGGTGGAGAAGAGCAAACGCAATTTTGGAGACGCGGTGATTTTTTCTCGTGGTTCCGATAGGTGGTGCTATCGCCATTCCACGCTGATGGAGACTTCAACCCACGGAGGGTAACGGCCATGAGAGTCCACGGAGGGCTCCACCCACGAAGGGTCCACGAAGAAGCAACCTTGTCTATGCCATCATGGCTCACGCCCACGGAGGGCTAGCCTTACTCGGGTAGATCTTCACGAAGTAGGCGATCTCCTTGCCCTTACAAACTTCTTGGTTCAACTCCACATCTCGACGGAGGCTCCCAAGCGACACCTAACTAATCTAGGAGGCACCACCTCCAAAAGGTAATAGATGGTGTTGATGATGATGAACTCCTTGCTCTTGTGCTTCAAATGATAATCTCCCAACACTCAACTCTCCTCACCGATTTGGCTGTGGTGGAAGAAAGGATTGAGTGGAAAGCAACTTGGGAAGGCTAGAGATCAAGCTTCATATGGTGGGAGTGGAGCAACTTGATCTCAACACAAGGGTAGGTAGTTCTCTCGTAAATGTAAGGTAGGAGTGGTAGTTCTTTCGATGGCTCTCTCCACTAATGAAGAGGGGTGGAGGGTATTTATAGCCTCCACACAAAATCCAACTGCTACACACATTTGACCAATCTCGGTGGGACCGAAGTTGACAACTCGGTGAGACCGAAAGTTCAAATCATGTGAACGTTGGGATTTTCGTGGGACCGAAAATACAAACTCGTGAGTCCGATTCGTAAAGACAAGAGCTTGCCAATCTCGGTGGACCGACTTCATCATCTCGGTGACACCGATTTGATGACGTATGTTACGTGCTTGGCAACTCAAGTTTCGTGAGACCGAGTTTAATCGGAAAATCCGAGATTTCTAGGGTTTGGCTTTATGGCTGAGGTGGTTCATCTCGTGTGACTGAAGTTTGGAATATCGGTGGGACCGAGATTACTTATGAGTGTATATGGCAGTGAAAGTTGCCGATAGTTTAGGAGATGTATCACTAAGCACTTTGAGCAACCAGATCATCATCATAACCTCATCCCCTTTAATAGTATTGGCTTTCCTATGGACTCAATGTGATCTTGGATCACTAAACTTCCTCTTTGCTATATGTCTAAACCTATCCAGGTTAAACCTTGCATGGGTGCCCCTGGTCGAGATAGGCCTCACTTCGGGTACAATGGTAATCCGATCGGGCGTGGGCCTCATTGCCGCCTTCTCAGAATCGTTATCCTCGCTGATTTCCCGGGCCGCTGATCGGGGCCTCATGGATGTGCGTAACATCTGGCAAGACTCGATGACGCAGTTTCGGTCATGGGGGTCGGGAACAAAGGCCGCTACCGCTGCTTTATCACCGCCGCCACTCCCCGTCTAACTGTTTATGGCTTGTGGGGCCCTGCAGGAGGCGGCCGACCAGGGGAGGCCGACTCAGAGGGCCGCCTCCGGACTCTCCGCCGCCTTTCTTCCATCTCACCGACGGCCCGCGATCTCCGGGCCAGACGCTGGCCATTGTTGCACAAAGGCCCCTGCACTCGTGGCCGAGGTCAAGGGAGGCGTGGCACAGTGCTGCCTCACCGGAGATCTCCGGTGACGCTGCTCACTTTAGCCATGCTCTTCTTCCTGCGGTCCGAGGGGACAGCCACGGCGAGGCTGTACTCAGATCGGTTCGTGGAGGTCGCGGGTCGACTCTCGTGAGTCGGCCCTTGAGAGGTCGCAGCCCGTAGTCGGCTCGGTCCAGAGTCGCCGCTGGGGACTCGGCTTCTAGAAGGTCGCCAACCTGACTCGCCTCCGAAGGTCGCCACCGACCGTCCTCTCAAGGTCGCCTGCTGACTCGGCTCTTCAAGGTCGCCTGCTGATGGCCGAGGGCGCGCTTCCTGGGATGTCTTGAAAGATCTTGGGTCCCGGGTTAGCCTACCCATGGCCCATTATCGGACAAGAGTCCCCAAAGTCTGGCGGCTCCGCGGCGCCACCGTAGGGCTTTCGCAGCTAAAGCTCGGCGGTGCCGACTTCGAGATTCGCTGTCAGATCTTCAAAGCCGCCAAGGAGCCTGCCCGTCTCGCTAGAGGCCGCTCGTAAGTCATGGCGGGAAACCAGCGCATATCGGCTACGCTTCCTCGCCATCCGCCAGACGGTCCTATCGCCAGAACGCCACGCGGAGGCAATAGCTCGCCTTCCCACGCCGCGGACGGACGGGCCGCCAGTTGTCCTCGCCACTATCGCGCTACCGCCTCGAAAGGATCCGCTAGGTCGAGGGCGTTGGCATCCCCACGCCGTTATCGCGGCAAAGAACTTCGTGGGCTTTAACCGGGGCATCGTGGGGTCGTGGGCGCAGCATCCCCACGCCGCCTCGCCAGCCCACGGGTTATAATAGGCCGAGGGGGAGCGCGCACATCGCGCGCACTCTCCCCTGCCCTCTGCCCTTCTTTCTGCTCCGCGCCGGCCGCTTTTCTTGCTTCTGTCCGCCCGCTACTTTTTCCTTTTTGCCGACGATGAGTTCTCCTCCGCCGCTTCGCCTCAAGGCCCGCGCAGTGGGAGGGTTTCAGACGGGATGCGGAGGACATCGAAGTTCTCCGCTGACCCGCCGCTTCCGAAGCGCTGATTTGGCGCAGTTCGCCGCAAGGCAAGCGGAGAATCTGCCCGGCCGAGGCAAGGAAGGGTCATCTTCCGCCGCAGACCATGCTGGATGGGGCTCCTGCGAAGGGTTCTCCGCTGCTCGAGCAGATATCACGGTACCGCACCACTCACCCCCAACGCTGGTGGTGCTTCTTCCGCCGCCACACCCTCAGGCGAGGGCTACATCGGGCGCTCTCCCACCCTCGAGCTGTGGGAGAGTTCTTCTTCGGCTCGCACGCAGCGCTGCCGGCATGCCGCGCAAAGCGCGGCACGCTCATCGCGCCACGGGCACGACGCCGATAACCCTTTCCCGCCCATCCGCTGGTGAAGTCGGTGAAGATGTGGCGTAAGACATACTTTACGGAAGAACGCCGCCACCGACGGGCGATCGGGTCAACTTGCCGCCTTCGACTTCGAAGCCGCCGACCGCCGCCGCTAGCTGGTCCTAACGGTCGAAGACGCTCGGCTCCGAGTCGGCGCTGGGGCGCCCCGAAGTCTTGACGCAATCGAGGGGCTTGCCGCTCGACCTCCCCGCCGCTTTGTGGCGCGCCGGCAAGCTTCCGCCCAAGGCCGCCCCATCTCATCTCGCGATGAGTGGCCGCAAGACGATCCAAGTTTTCCAGGCACAAAAGACATGCCGCAAGGGAAGTGGCGAACATGGTGAACCTCATCGCCCACTACAAGTTCACCGACGAGTGGCGCTCGGCAAGGAGCCGCATTTCGCCGATAACCTCCGCTTAGTGGTAAGTTTTTCCGCCCTGTTCCGATCTTGCTTTGTATCCGACTTCAGCTCGATCTTGCTGGTTTTTGAGCAGAACCCTCACGGCGCTTCTGGCCGGCGCGCCCGAGAGAATGCTGCATGAGTACGCCCCTCGACCGCGAGGTCGGGCCGACATCGACGACCCCGACCTGGAGCCATGGGCGCTGAGGCCGACGCCAAGGCGGCGGGAGGAGGAGGAGGGAGCCAGCCGCCGGGCGACCTTCACCGATCGCCCGAGGATGACATCGACGCAGGTCATCCCGCTGCCGCCAACCGAGAGCCGCCCATCCAACCAGGCCGGCTCGAAAAGCGCCACGCCGGGCCGAGGCGCTCAAGGGCCGCCAAGAAGCTCTGGGGACCGCCGCACCAAGCGGGAGGAGGCGGCGCACAAGGCCAATCGCTCTGAAGGAAGTGAAAAGGCCACCGCTTGTGTTTCTTCAGAAGTCCTTTACTTTTTGCTCTTTTTCTCGACTTTTGCTTGAATTGCTCGACTTTCCCTTTTCTCCATTTCTCTCCTTGAGAGAGTCGCGCTCTCGCCGGGGTCGGGCGACGCCCTCCAACACGCGGGCGGTCGACCTCCGCCGATCTCCGGGAGGCACGGAGCGAACGCTGGAGAAGCGCCATGGAGGAGGAGACCTAAGCGCTTAGAGAAGGCGCAGTCGGCAAGGCGGCCGCCAACGCCCAGCGACATCTCGGATGAGGGCGCATGCGCGCCGCTGCCGCTAAAACGGGATGTCGAGCGCGTCGACGCCAGCTGGGCGATGCTTGTCCCCCGTTGCCGCCGCCGCCGCCTCGAACCACTCGGGCAGACCGGGAGGTCGGCACCGCCAACCCTCTCGCCGAGGAAGGTGGCGACGCCTTCGGCTTCGACACTCGCGGCGCCACCTCCGCCACCTCCGCCACCTCCGCCAAGATCCGCTCGAGGTCGAGACGGCAGCAGCGCCGCCGATCTCGCAGGATCCGGCTGGCGCGGATTTACGCCGACGCGCGCAGTGCGCTTCGCGAGGTCGCCGGTCGACACGCCGCCGAAGTCGAGAGGACAAGCTCGCCGCGGGTTTCGAGACGGACGCCGCCAAAGATGGCGTAATCTGGACGCCGAGGTTTTCAGTTGCGCGCCCACCGGGCTGGTGCGCCATATGCGCAACGCTGGCTGAACCAGCGCTCGACGCTTAGTCCAAGTTGCGTAAGGAAGGCGAAGCCTCCAACTCTATAACAAGGACGATTCGCCATGCGGGCCTCACGTCCGTACGATGGGTTTTGTCGCTCTTCGCCTTTTTTCGTGGGCGCGCCAACAGCGCTCCATCGGGTGTAGTCCTCGAGTTCGAGTCGGTCGGCCGAGCAGCGGCTCGAACTCCTTCCTCGCGATCTCCGGAAGGCTGACTTTGCTTTGCCGGCCTTGCAGGAGTACCACAACCTCTCGCCACCGCACTTCAACCGCAACGCTGAAGAGCCGAGGAAGCTTGACCGCCGACCAGCGGAGAGTCGAGGTAAGCGGATTCTTTCTTTCTTCACGGGCGCTAAGACGCATCTACGTGCTGTAGTCCTCGAGATTCGGCCGATCATTGAGCGTACTGGCCGATCTCTCCGGGCGATTTCCTTCTTCTTTCTTTCTCTCTGGGCGCGAAGGCTACTTGCTGGTTGTAGTCCTCGAGATTCGGCCGACCATTGATACTGGGCCGGATCTCCCGGCGACCTTCTTTGTTGATGATGTTTATCTTTCTTGGGCTTCGTGACGACAATGCCGCCTTCAAGGGCAGCTAGATGAGGCCAACGCCACTGGCCGTCGTTAAGGAAGAGGAGGTGACAAGCTCGCCAAGAGCATGGCTTCGGGCGACGCAACTCGCCGAGTAGAGAGGATTCGCCTGGTGGCGCAGGAGGACGCCAAGTCGCTGGAGGAGAGCCTTTCAGCCGAAGTTCGAGATGGAGCGGGCCGCTGACCGACATGCGAGGCGATGCCGACCGCTACCACGTGCTTGAGGACGCTGCCGACGCAGAACTCCCGCCTTCTTTGGTCTTTCGATTTTTGTCGAACTGCTCTTCCGGTTTTCTCGATCGCTTCTTTCTTGTCTTGGGCAGACTTCTTCCCGGCCACTGCAGCCGCCCCTCCGCCATCGAGGCGGATCGAGGAGCGGAGGGCGCAGGTGAAGTGATCGCCGCCAACGCCTCTGACCGCTGACGAAAGTGATTCGAGCATCGGGCTCGCCGCCTCGCCACTGCTCCGAGCAAGTGCCGCTTTAACGCACCGGGCGCCAAGTCGTCACCGCCTGGTGGGCCGGAGGTGCCGCCTTTGCACCACGGGCCGGACGCCGACTGGCCGGAGGTCGCCGCCGGCCGCTTGAGGCTTGAAGGGCTCTCGCCCAAGGCCGGAGCCGAGCCGGGCCCCGAGTTCGCTTTTTCAAGGGTTGGTACTGGCTGACCTCGACCGCTGGCCTGCTCCCGTCCGGAGGCCCAGCCGAGTTGGGGCCGGAAGGCGCCGAGCAAGATGCTGGCGGCCATCGCCTGAGCACGGACACCAAGTGGTCTTTGTGCCCGAGAGCGATCACGGACGAGGAAGCTCCGCCCCGAGTGGTTCGGGATGCACCCAGAGTAACGAGGAGGACTCGGGCGGGAGGTGATCGGCCCAAAGACCGAGGGGAGGGCGAGTCGGAGGACGGAGGCGAGGAGGAAGAGGCGCCAGAGCACGAAGGCGCACCAGCCTCACTGATCAAGGCCCAAAGAACGAAGGCCTGGAAGACAAGGCAGCCGTCGCCGAGGGCGCACAAGCCGAGACCGCCCAGCCGACCGCCTGACGCCTCGAGCTGCCGCCGCCCTCCCGGCCCGAGGTCAGCCTAGGATGCATCACCTTACCTGCTTTTTGTTTTTTGCTTAAGAAAACTTGTTAGCTCATAACAATTCCACCCTGGGTGTATTCGCCAAGGGCCTTATGTAAATATTTATCAAGTTTCCGCCTTTGCTTGCTTTTGTCTCTTTAGACTCTTTTTTTTCCTTTGTCAGCTTCCTTAGTTGCCGCTTGGTTAACCGGGCAGCCTCATGGACCGCCTGGGTCAAGCGCTCACCACTTGGGAGGCAAGCATTAGTCGCTTAGAGTGTCGAGCAAGTTTGGTTGAATCACGCCGGGACTCTCAAAGTCGGGCCGCCTTTTAATAAAGGTTGAACTATGAGCCGACCGCTCGTGAGTCGGCTCAATAGGGGGAATCGAGCGGCTGCTATGCGAGCTCTTAAGTCCTTAGCTTTTCATGTGTGCGCCGCTCGCCTCCCCGCTTTATCGGCTAGGCCGCTTCATGTAGCTGTGGCTTTCCAGGAGACGGCTTTGAACGCTGCTCATTACTTGTTTGACCTGTGAGCGCTTACAAACATACATGAGTAGTCCTGCCGATTTGTCTGACCCGGCCGACATACAAGATGATAAAAGAGGAGGAAGCATTTTGAAGCGGGATCCATATCACAGATAATCAAAGGTAGTCCCCGAGCTCGCCTTGGGGCCTAAGGTCTTAGTACTCAATACAAAGGGGGGTAGCGGATACATATCAGATCAATCTGAAAATCTTCAAGAAGATTTATGCTCCACGGGCGCCTGGCTTTTGCCGAGTCGCTCTCTTTGCGTGCTCGAGGCTTTTGAGCGCCGATCAAGTAGTCGGCCGCTTCCCAAAGACCTTGCTTATGATGAAGGGGCTCTCCTGTAGCGCCGACAACTTAGGCGGGCCGCTGTTCTCTCGAATCATTTTGAGCACAAGGTCGCCTCTTGGAATGATCTTTGGCTTGACTCTTGCGGTTGTAGTATCGCCACAGACTCGCCGGTAGATGCCGGATGCCGAGTGCCAACAGCCGCACCCTCTTCCAAAGCAGGTCGACGCTGCCTTGGCGTGCTTCTTCACCTTCTTCTTCAAAGGTACATGGAGACTCATGGAGAGTCAAATTGATATCCATCGGGATGACGGCTTCAGACCAGAGACGAGGAAGAACGGCGGAAGCCGTTGATCTGCTTTGGTGTTGTGCGCAGACTCCAGAGGACGGCAGGCAGCTCTTCCATCAACAGCCGCCGAGCGCCGAAAGTGGTTTCCCC